>JAHZNH010000911.1:0-16517 GCA_027744355.1 Tyrannoseira gladiata
ATAAAAAATGGAGCCTCGGTGAGAGAATCTGGAGGAGGAGTCCTTAAAATATTGAGGGTGCTGGAGAGGAAGAAAAGGTCCAAAAATAATCTGCTGGAGAAGGTAATTATAAATGTATTCCGTTGGCTACCGTAAATAATGCAAAACTATTCTGGATCCTGAAAATTCGCAATTTTTCCTCAAGGGGGGAAAGCAAATCAAGAAGCTCGGAGTTGGCAGATGTCCCCGGCACGAAAATCACAATGGCATTAGGGCAGTTCCAGGAACTGGAATCTGGACTGGAGTTGATATTTCGCGAGGAAGTTGATCGGGAGGAGGGGAATGGAATGATGATGAGGATTCGAGTTAAGGGCGAAATGAAAATAATTATATTCCAACCAACCCAAACCCACTCTCCAGCAGTCCAGTACCATTTCCAGAGGTAAGCTCTCCAGAGGAACAGAGGGAGAACAGTTATATAAGTACTATATAGCTGCTTGCCCGGTCTGCTGTTCGCATTCTGGCAGGAACAGCAACAGCAACTGTGACAAAATTAATTACTGGAGTGATTTCCTCCGTTTCTAAGTAAACACCGGGGGGAAATGGACAGGGGCCGGGAATAAGTCTCCGTAAATGAGCTCAGTTCAGTTCTTTCCATGACACAAAGTACATTCTTACTCCTGCTTAAGAAAAAGTGCTTTATGTTTGTTGGTACTTGGGACTTTCTCCAGTACAAAGTGACTAGCTGAGCCCGACAGAATCAAAAGTTGATTAATTTTTCCCTTCCTCAAAGAAAACTCCTGTCGTTTTTTTGAATGACGTCAAACAAACGCGAGATTATTTCTGGTGGAGAAATCCATATTTCGTGGAGTACAGACCCACTCGCTCACTCACTCAATTTTTGTATCGGGTTTTTTGTTAGCATGCAACATGAAAAATTATGCTTCGTCCTTAATTTATTCGGGTACCTAATCCAACAGGTTCCCCTTGAATGAATGAATGAATGAGCGAGCTACTCAATGGAACCATAAAATAATCCAAAAAATCTATCTCAAATTAAATTCACTTCTTACTCCCACCACCAAATCAAGGAGGGAACCGGAAGTTCGCCACTACTAGTTTGCCATCCGTCGTTTACCACCCACTCATTTGCCACCCTACTCATTTACTACCCATACATTGCCATTCTTAGAATGCCACTCTGTCTTTTCCCCTCCTTCACTAACCCCTTACTTATTCCCCACCCAGCCAAGTGGCTGTAGCTTGGGTGGCATACGAGGTAGTGGCTAATGAGTGGGTGGTAAATAAATAGAGTGGCAAATGAGTGAGTTGTAAAATAGGTGTGGCAAACGTGGAGTGGCAAAATTCCTAGATCCATCCAGGAGAGGGTGGCTTAACCTTGAAAAAATCCCTCTTTTCCATTCAAACTGCGTCTCCCAGATTGGATTTTTCCTTGCATGAGCTAAGAAAATTAGGAGAGCGGAGAGCTCGCTTCTATCTGGGAAAATATGCTGAGGTTGCAATAGAAATCAGGAATTTTTTTATTTGATGGAGTGGAGGCCCTTTTTATTAGGAGCGGTGCTGTGCGTACGTGATAGAAATAATCGATTTCCACCTAGGCAACTCGATCCCCCCAAAAGAAAAATATTTTTTTCATCTTTGTTCAGGATCAAGATAAGAGGAGGAGGTGATGCGAAGTGAAAGTCCCCGTCCCAAGCGCCATGCCAAGCCAACAATACTCCTGAATCTGAATGAGTACCTCAGCAACACATTCATTCACTCACTCCTCCAGTTCCTTTGATATTCCAGTGAATGGACTTATTTTTCCTGGAGAGGTGCATTACATTCACAACACTGGGAAATATTCTCGCGCAAAACCCGAGATTGTGTCTGAGAAATCCGCATTTGCAAATTTTTATGGAGTCCCGAATGTGTTACACAACCTCATTACAACTGAGCCCTCAAGTCGCTTGGCTGGAAAACAAATTCAAATGAGGGGAGAGCTGAACTCTCCAGAATTTCAAAATAGGATAGGATCCCAGTTTAATTCGCCTCTCGGCTCTCGGTTCAGAAGAGGACCGAAGCCGGCGACGCCTTAGCCGTCTCACGCTTCGAGTGAGTGGGTGAGTGAGTCAGTAAAAACAACGACATCCTAACTAAGGACTAAATATCCATATCCCACTTTCTCCTTTCCCCTCCCCTTTTTGTTTTTGCATCTCACTCACTCAGTCAACCACTCCGCTTTATCTCATCTCATCCAGGGGATCTCGAATACTCGGATCTAGGATCCCCTCATCATTTTTTTACTGCGGGCTGGGCTGCTCTGAACATTATGAATGCATAGCATTTATTACCCCAGTAAAAACAAAATCTGGATTCAGTGAGGAGGAGACACACCGCCACCACCACCTCCGCTTAAAGGCTTTACATTCCGGCCGGGAGGTGGTTGCAAGCAAAGCAAGTATCTGGGCCGAGCTGATGATGGAATCATCCTCTGCTCAGGGACTGTCCATATCAAACGTCTGACAAACGGGTAAGGGGTGGGGGTCAAGGTTTTGACACTTAATGCTCCACATACCCTGTGATATAATGTATAAGGGCGGGAGAAAGGGGGGTGGGGGTCGAAATATCCCGAAGTTTGCGTGACGTTCGACATGGACCGAGGCTCAGCTCATGAATGGGAAAAACAAAAGTGTAGACACAACACAGAGTCCACTCATCCCATACTTACTCCATACTTATTCAGAATGTGCCGACGGGATTTTCAAAAGCGCTTTCCAGTCTCCACGCATCACATGAATTTCATCAAGATGTTTTTCCCCGTCGCAAAAAAAAAATCAAGTACCTCTATAGAAACTACAGACCTATTAATTCCCGGGTGGCGCTCAGAGCTCGGTGGGGCTAGCTTGGTTCTTCATTGCGAAATTTTGTGGAGTAATGAATTCGCATTACAATATTAAAATTTCCCCGCACAACAACAAACACCAAACAACATCCACCCACCCACCCATTCACATGAATAGCACTAGTACACTCCGGCTGGAGAATGGAGAACGTACAAAGCGGGGGAAAAACTTAATCCCCTTTATTGTCATGAATACTCCAGACACTTTCCCCGGGAAAGCGGGATAGGATGATGATGATGATGATGTGATGAGAATGGATTTTTTTATGGAATCATATCATGTTGATTACTAAGTTTTTACTTTTTACCATCCAGTGATGATGATGATGCTCTCAAGGATACCTATTGTTGTCCTTCCAGCAAAGGCGAAATCTCTCGGGATTTTTTTGGGCGCGAGCTTTTATTAAGTAAAAATGGGAGGAAAATGTTAATTAAAAATTGAAGAGGGAACATGAGAATGATGAGCGGAGACAAGGGGGAGAGGGATGAGGTGTTGTGCGAGCAAACAAGGCAACGGGATATGAAAAAAGTTTGGAGGTGAAGTGGAAGTGAAGTTGATGGCGCAATAATGAAACCAAAGCCAAAGCGAAGGAAGGCCAGACCAGGGAGCAACAAGCCGTTCGAATTCGATCCTCCCCCGATGAACCCTACCCCACCTAAGAAGATGGATAGTGGTGTAGAATGTCAGAAAAAAAAACTTGAAGGGATGCCAGGCCTTGCCAACTTTCTGGATGTGGATGTGGGTTTTCGTCTTCGGTCTTCCTCAGGTGTGGCGCACTTGCCATATCTTCCCTCGGAGGTGACTCGACGAGGATTTAGAGGAAAAGTCCATAAACCAGGGCGCCAGACCTTTGTGTGGAAAGTGCGAGTATTAAAGTTGGTGGGGTGGGCGGTTGTTCCTGAAACTTGCTTGCTAATCCTCCTCCTCCTCTGGCGCTGTCCATATGGAATGTCACGGAATATTTCGGGATATTTCAGACCCCATCCCCCTTTCTCTCGCCCTTGTACATAATAGGATAGGGTATGTGTGGACCATTAAAGCCTGGACCCACCACCCACCCTTTTGTTAAACATTTGATATGGACAGCCCCTCCATTTATAAGTTTACTGTATCATTTAAATATGAACTCGATTGAGGGAAATGGGATGTACTGGGAGTTTATTGACCCTGTAAATTACCCAATCTAATCCTCTCCTTCATTAGATATTCATTCCCCACCATCCACTCCGCCACCTCCCACCTTCCCCACAGAAGCGATCCACTATCCACTTTCTTTTCGGAGAGCTCAACCTAGCACGACTGAAGAGAATGGAGAATCCCCCTCCACTTTCATCATAAGATTTCCCTGTCTCACCTCCGCAACCACGAATGCAATTAAGCGGTTTATTCCCCATTAGATGGTGACTTCCCCCTCCCCCAGCAGTAGACATCAATCTATTCTATTCCAGTCTCCTCTATTAATCCTCGTCTCGAAAAATTGACTCGTTTCCATTTCCAGAATAGCTCTCCATTTCCATCTATCTGGATTGGAATAGGAGCAATTTATGCCCATAATTTCCGCCCAAAATACCTCTTCAACTTTCTCCAGACTATTTAGCTGGATAGCTGGAAGCATCATACTACAAGACAAGACAGCATTTTCCCATTTCTCCTCCCACTCCATTTCCATCCAGAATACTACGAGTGCTAGTGCCTCCATTAAAATCAAGGACAAGGAAATAACCACAAAACTCTTTACCCCTCGACTGACAGACTCATCTCCTCCTCTCGCGAATCGGTTCGATTTTGAATTGGTTTGACACTCGCTGAAGATAAAATGAAGTGTGGGTCCGGATCTGGATTCTGGAGAGACAATGCAACAGCCTCTCTCACCCACTCGAAGTCACTTGCTGCATCAGGAGTTTTCTGCCACTCGGAAAAAATATAAAAGTGGATTTGTGCTAAATTGATTAAAAAAGATCTTTTCAAAAAATCATGATGACACCTACTCAACTGACTTGACATAAAGCACTTGATGTCGATGTCAAGCCATGTCATGCCATTCCAGTCAGTTGCAATAATTATCATTTCCAGCGACATCCTATCTACTTTTTTACTATTTATGAGTATTTGTGAAAATAGATCCGCTATCCTATTGCTATTGAGTGTCCAAAGTACTTAGTTCCAGTTCCAGGAGCTCCATGAAAATCATCATTGGGAGCCTGAGTGACTGACTTAATGCCACTTGATTTCTGAGTTCTGAGACTCCCAGTCTCCTGTCACATTCCCTAGTCACTCAGGGAGATCCTCTCGGATGTCTCTGCCTCTTTCTTCTCTGGAAGCTCGATCATGTCATGAATCTATTAAAACGCTCATTTCCCATTATGAGCCATGAATACAAAAGGGAGTGAATGCGATCCAAATGAGTGGCTTGGATTGGCTAGGATCGGATGGAAATTGGAAACCATGATGATGATCATCATCAACAGCTTCCTCCTCCAGCTTCTGATCTGCACTCATCCCTCCACCGGAAAAAAGAAGGAGGGAAAGGTCGGAGGTGGCTGCTATCCAGAGGACGCATTCAGATTCGCACACATTTTTTTCCGGGACACGCGAGGAGGAATCGGAAAGCCATAATTTTTGTTGCTCTGCTCCCACTTAAAAAAACAACTTGGCTTTTTTGGAATGGGACGCAGCTGAAAAGTGAAGTGCTCCAACATCCAACCTTTATTACCCACTTTAGCGCGACACAGCTCCGCATTAAAAAAATCCTTTAAAAAAGTAAAGTGCCCTACTCGTTCACTCACTCATTCATTCAGTCACTCTATCCAGGCGGCGAAGACAATACGTACGCTGGAGCTGGAGGAAAATTTTACTCCGCACAGGAAAAAAAACATGTTGATCCCTCTACATAGTTTACAAATGCATTAGTGTACTCCCCGTAATTTCCTCTTTAAATGCTTTCGGTGGATCTGGATTCTGGATCTGATCGAGTAGGGATATTCCGTGGAAGTTAAGACTTCGGAGTTCATCCATTCTGGACTATTAGTCGCTCCCAAAACGTCCATAAAAAAGGGAAATGATGTACGTTTTGCCAAGTGAAATGAGTTCGTTGGTCTTCATGCTCGGTCAAGGAGGAACTACCTGTGTGCTTTCTCAATGGCACTTCACTTGAAACATGTCACACGGGTTTAGGGACTTCCCCGAAAATGAATGGACATCGCAGAAGTGGGAAGACATTGAACTTTAGTGCTGGAGAAAGATTACTGGGAATCCTCATCTCCAAAAAAGTTCAATATAGGTCTCGAAAGTCAATTCAATTCAAGGAAAAATGGAGATGGATTCACGCACATCGATGAACCATTCGCAAAAAAATACTTATCTAATTGCAATTTATTTGACCACCCCCGCATGAATTTTCCTTCAGATTCATAAACTTTTTGCCGACTTCATAAATTAGACTCAAATCAGAGTCATCCAACATCAATTAAGAAGTTGAAGAAACTTTATAACTGCCCTACAATTCAAGGAAATCGCTAATATTTCATGGAGTTACACATGTATTCCTCATTAGTTTTGACAATTCCCGAAAACAAAACTGGCGCGTGGGCCTGGTCATCAATCAATTTCTTACCAGTTGTAATCCGTGGAATGGCTCCTAAGTACTTCCCCGTAATGACTTAGGTTCCTTAAACTCCCCCCATTCCAGGACAGGATTTTATACTTTGGGCTCTATGTTGCAAATATGTACATACTTACTTAAGTTGTGTTATTCAGTGAACTTTCAACTTTTCTGCGAATCAACTAAAGTCTTCATTTACCAGAGGCCCGGGAACTTTTAATTTCTTGAGACTTTGAGAGTCGCATCCGTCTCCTGGGAGGAGCAGTTCAGCCGAAGAAAAACAACATTGTTCTCATTTCCCATGGCCGAGCCAACCCAACCAACCAAACAACTATTTCTTCCTCGAGCTTTTTTCTTCTGAGATCCTTCCCAATAAATACACTTTTAGTTGGAAGACAAGCCAACAAAATGGAGAGACACTTCATACATCACATCACGAAAATGGGGAGTGAAATGCCAAGTGGAAATCTATTTTCACATTATTACACTCACTCACTTCCCCGAAAAACAAGGAGCAATGTTGCAAAAAAGCTTTTCCACTCCCCAGCTCCAGTCCCAATCCTCATCCTCCTTCTCGGAAGCGAAGGTTAATTTTTTCCCGAGACAAGAAAAAGTTCAGGGTAAGTTGCTCCTCTTCGCAGAAGATCCTGAAGGGAGTAGCAGGGCTCTCCCATTCCATTTCCATTCAATCCAATCCTTGCACAATTTCACGAATTTTCGGAGAAAGCCAAAATAAAAGAAAAGGGAGACAAAGCTTTTCTGGGTGAAGTGGCTTCGCGAAAAATAGAATGAAAGTTAAATACATATTTAACCGAATTTTGGGGTGCACTACCGAATTCGACTTCCCTCTTGTTTTAAAGTAATAATACTAAAAAGGTCCCGGAGAATCGCAGGGACAGAATTGAAAAAGGAGAGTTGAGGTAAATAAAACTTGAAGCTTCGATCCTCTCCAGAAGAGGAACTACTGTCTTCGAAGTTCTTTGATCAGATGAATTTCTTCCATGAAACCTGGAATGTATTTATGTTCCTCCACCACAAAAATACAATTTGAAAGAGAAGGTTTGAAAGAATTTTTTATTAGATTTTCGCATCTGGAAAGGGTTTTTAGGTATTGGCTGGAGCGGGAGCAGTTGGTATGGTACTTAATGCGTCACTGACCACACACCCGGACAACTCATCATCATCTACAAAAGAAATCAAAGTATCCAGAATCCAAATCTTGACCATGACAACCCATCCCCACAATTCAGACAATGCCATGTCTATTTATTTCCATGGCTCCTTGGAACTTGGAACACGCTTCCAAGGTTTCAGGGTTCAGAGCATTTGATTTTGATTGGATTGGCATTTTGTAGGAAGACTTCATTTCTTTCGATAACTTTCCCTGATATTGCGTCTTCCCTAGTGGGGGAAGTCAACCATGAGAATCAAAGACTTTGCTCGACAGTACACAAGTACACAACACATCAGCAGAAGTAAAGTAGTAAGTTTTTTTGATGATGAGGAAAAAAACTTTTCTTTTGGTGTTCGGATCGGATTCGCTGGAGAAAGTTTGAAACAATGTGTTATTGAGTGGTTCACGGTTTGTGAAGATTTGAGGGAAAGTTGAAAAAAAAACATCAATTTCTCTCCTTGTAGCTTCACCTCCGCCGTCTCTTCGTCTTCATTAGGGAGGGAGGATGTTAGTTTCGTTCCACTGGATTTGATTTACTCTCCACAGAAAACTTGCTCACTCACTCGCTCTGGACAGAATGTGTGCACCAACACCAAGTCGTAAACATAAAGCTTTCAGGTAAGTAAGGCTGAAGTAAGTTCACAATAAGCGTCAAGACATCGATAAAAATGAGATGCTTCCTCCAGAAAAAATAAAGATGTATTGCTCCCGTCGTATTGTCGAAACGACAATCGATTTTTTTTGTAAACAAGTCTCAAGGTCTCATTCAAAACATCCATACCCGCGCGCTTTTTTTCAAAGGAGACATGTGAATTCAAAGCAAACTATCCCCGCGCGAATTTCAAATTCAAATGCGTTTGTCTCCCGTTGATTCGAAAACCACGCATGCGCACTCCACCACAATCCGATCCTACTTACTTTTCTTGATGCCGAATTCAAACCTCAAATTCAAAATGCATTTCACCCACCAACCATGATTCCACTGGGACGCGTGCGTATTTCCACTCATTTTTTGAATGGCGGCAATTTTAAATTATTTTCTAGGATTCTCTGCTTACTTTAATCGTAATTACTTCCAAAAGGCGTATAAATTCTCCAGCGATGGGGAGGCTCGTGTATTTTATGGGGAAATTGTTTTTCTACTTCCAAACCGTTACAATGGATCGGTCGAATAAACAGGATAGAATGCACCTAACCACCTAAATTTAAGGTGACTTGCGAACCAAACCGAGTTCGAATTTCGACTTGAGTGAGTGATTGTGAGAAGTGAGCTCAAACTACTACTACTTCTCCTCTCGAAATCCTAGAATCCTTCCAAATAGTGAGTGATTACCACCATAACTCTTCCACCTCAGCCCTGGTCCTGGTCTTTTGGAGCGGGAAGCGTGTGACCCAAAAAAAATATTTATAGGGGGAGAGGGGAATGAATGAACCAACGAAGAGATCAATCTATCCATTCTAATTAGTCAGAGGGAAGTGCAAGTGGCAGGGGATTCCGAGGACTGGGGCATGGCATGCCTCCCAAAAAGCGATAGGTATTACCGTGGAGGCCATATTTTAACTTCAGTGAGTGCCCCTGCCATATTATTCTCCAGGAGATATTTTTTTCGAGAGGTATGCGGGCTGCGGGCCCGAGGCGTGTTTTCCAGGTCAGGGGAAAACTATTTATTTTTGAAGATGCAAAAGAACTAGAAAGGAATTCCATTCCAGGCAACTCAAAACTCAACCCACTCCATACTCCATCCCATTCTTTTCTTTTTCCAGTGGACCTCCAGAGCTCCTGAAGTTTTTTTACCTACTTTTCCTACGCACTTTCATTCCACTCCAACCAGAAGAAAAAAGATGTTTGTCTTGGTGCTAATACCGCTTCCGCTTCGCTTGTAATTTCATTAGTACTCGAAGCCACAGCATCCTTCTGAGGTTTGAGCCATTCTTAATTCTTTGAATAAGAAATGCGCCTATTTTGCCCTAATCAACTTTTACATTTTCCCCCGTTTGTGGGAACAAAAGCGAAGTGAATTTGACTCCCACTAACTACTACTACTACTTACTTTTTCCAGTGAGTAGTTTGACTTGACTCCGCTTCCGCATCCAGATTCAGATCCAGAGCCAGTCAAGTGAAATCATTGATTTTTTACGGAGACGAGCGAACGAGCTACTGGGAGCGGGCCACTCCTCTAATTTATGTTTGAGCCGGAGGATTTTGCATGCAAGAACACAAATATTTTCCCTTGGGGGAAATACCCTTCCTTGTAAGTTGGAAGACGGAAGTTTTCCCTTCACCACAAGCTATTCAAGACAAAGTCAGACGAGAATAGAGGAGAGCCCTCGGAAAATTTGTGAAATGAGGAAGAGGAAGCTTTGGCTTTGGCTTTGACCAGAAACTTCCTTGTGGTTCCAGAAACCACTCCACCGACAAAGGAGAGAAGATGAATGAATTCTTTTTCGAGAACCTCTTAATTCATCTCCCCGGAAAAAAAACTGAGACTTGCCACTGGCACGGCAATGGCGCACCAAAGCAAGGCAAGGGATACACGGACACGGACATGTTTTAAATATGAGGAGGTGGAGGTGGTGCGTAATTTGCAACTTTTTCGCGTGGAGGTGGAAAAATTAATTGGGAGTGTGGTGTGGTGAAAGGGGGAGAGGGAGAGTAGTTATCCCATGACCAGGGGATGTTTGGTCTGGCTACGGATGGAGTGCACTTATTTCACCATCTCCCACCCGGAAAAATGATGCATACCACCTAGAACCTAGATGACTCCGGAGAAAAGTGGAGGCGGGAGTTTCGGAGTTTTCTTCCGAAGTGAGAATGCAAGTGCTGGAGTAAACTGTCAACGAAATTAGGTAGCGACGGAGTGGAGATTTGCCTTCGGGTTGATCAATTGAAGAATCCATCAATTTATTTTCTGTTTGATCACGCCATTAGGACCAATGCCGGTGCCAATACTTCGTCACTGAATAAAAAATTCCCCGGAACTCGGAACTCCCAAACCTACTTCAAAGTAAGTCTGGGTGACTGGCTGGATAGATGTCTGTCTGTTTGTCGCCTCAAAATCACAAAAAGTGCTGGAAAAATGTTCAGACGGAATGCTTAAGTAAACTCTGGTGCGGTGCCACAATTTTCGCGATGGATGGAATGGAACCTTGAAAAAAAGATTACTTTTCAGAATCCAGAAGTGCAACGATCCAGGATTAGATACTTTCAATAGAATGGAGAAATGATCGAGTCTGGCTGAGTAAATACGGACTCGAGATAAAAATGGAAAATAGCTCCGAGGCCGAAAGCGGGGAAAACCCCTACTCGTTTGGGTTGTGGTTGTGGCGCTTGGAAATGAAGAGCGAATATACTTAATGTGGTACGAATTGAATTGATGCGAAATAAATGATGTAAACTAGATACGCACGGAGAAATGCCTTTGTCTGCCGTTTGACGGTCATATCGATCATCCATCCATCCATCCATCCACGTGGACTGGAGGAAGACTGAAATGGAATCCGAATCCGATGCGGGATGGAGAGACGGATTTTCATGGAAGCAGAAGCAGATAAAAAATCTTTTTTTTAGGTGGAAACTTCCCCCGTGAAAATTAAATATTAGATGAGATGAGATGAGAGGCACTCAAATAAAAAGTGCACGGAGTAAGTATTTACTCACGAGCTCATCGTCTGGATTTTTCTTCTCCAGCTTCATCGTCGGAAGGAGCTGGAACAGACCAGACTAGACCAGACCAGCTCCAGCATTTTTATCTCTCTTTCTTCAATCGACCAAATTACTTTTTTCTCGGTTAATTAGTTTTGAAAAGCTGCATTAAACCCTTGGGCCACAGCTTTTCCGTGTGAGTTCACTCGCTTGCATGTGCCTGCATCCCGCCTCCACCTCGAACCCGATCCCAATGCAATTTTTTTGTCCATGCTCACGTGCATCCCCGCTGAAATATTTTGAGCTCTTCACTTCTTCTGGAAGTTTGACCATGACCAAAAAAGAACATATTCCTGAAATGGATTTCCCACTCCAAAAAGTTTCGCGATTTAGCCACGAAAGCGCATTAAAGTTCCTTATGGTTTTCTGCTTTCCTTCCAGAGAACAAATCCATTCGCTCGCAACGCAACAAACCAATCTCGCGGATTTTGAAGAGAAAGCGCACGGCTTTTATTTTCCCGGGGAAAAGTTAAGCATCTTAAGAATTACTATTGGAGCAGAGCCTTTATCATTCCTCTGCATGGCATATGTCTGTCGCGTGTCTGCTCCTCAAATAATGTGATGTTGGTTGCATCATGGACCATGGTCCATGACTAAGGACGTGATTATTTTTCTCGGGAAACGCTAATTCATTTTTATAGGGTGTACTTACTTACTTTATTATTGAATTGGTTTTGTTGTGGTCTGGTCCTGGTCTGGTCTGGCTTAGCTTTCTCCTATTGTAAAAAAGTTTTCTTTTTCCTGGAAACGGAGAATGGTCCACTGTCTCGGGGATCTTTCCAGCTTTCAACTTGGAGAGATGAGATTAAAGAAGGGAATGCATTCCTGAGAAGCCACAGTCGAAAGAATTGAATGGAACAGTGCCATAGCATAACTTTCACTCTCATTCTCAAAGACATTCCTTAAGGCCCACAAAACTCCTCGAGTCCACTCCACTCCCCCCTCCACATACTTTAAAAGTCAAAAAGTCCAGGAACTCCGAACCGAATTCCTTCAACTCTCCCATAGTTTTCCCCTCCCCCGTTTCAAAAATATTTTCTGGTCTTGGTAAGTAGTTGGTACCTAATTCGAAATATTTTATTTTTAGCGAACTCCTCCGTCATGAAACTATTTTCCCTGGAAACTGTGATTGTGAGCGTGTATCTATAGGATCGACAGACTGAGGATCGCCGGATGATGAAGAAATGGCTGGGCTCAGGCTCAGGGAAATGGATAAAAAATAGCTCATTTCCTTCCAAAAATCGCGAAAAGAGAAAAGGCTGCCACGGAGGCAGGTTCTGGTTCTGAGGCTGATGCTGATACCTCCTTCATCTCCCGGTACAGTATTCTAATGCTTCTGAGGAGGAGGATTTCCCTTTCCCCAAACTCATTTCCAATTTTCATTTCAACGAAAAAAATTCCAATACAAAGCAATATTGGTAAATGAAAAAATAGTACGCGATGCTGGTAACTGGTACTCGCTCTGGCTCTTATGAGCTCGTGCTCGTGCTGCTGCTCCTGGTACGTATGCAAGTCATGCCTCCATCATCAATTCTCATTTCGCCGCCATCCATTACCCCAACCATAGCTGGAGTGGAGGGAGCAAGAAGACGAAGACGAGCTGGGCCTGATTCCTCTGATGTGGAGGGAGATATTGAGATAGATTCTGAAATTCGTGAAAGCCCCACTACCAATACCGATACCAACATTATTGGAAAGTTTTGAGGGGAAGGAGCTAGCTTGAATACGATACCACCACCACCACCACCATGTAATAATCATGAAGATCAATGGCTGATGATCCCTTATTGTGGAGCGAAACCAATACCCCAATACCCCATCATTTTGANCTAGCTTGAATACGATACCACCACCACCACCACCATGTAATAATCATGAAGATCAATGGCTGATGATCCCTTATTGTGGAGCGAAACCAATACCCCAATACCCCATCATTTTGAGGAGGAAGGAGGTGGATCCCATGTAAACACTCAACTTTTGGTAGTCAGCAGTCACTCAAGTGGATCCTCATGAGACCATGTTATTTTTTTCCCGGAGATATATATATCCATCGTAAGTACATTCCGAAAACACCCTGGACCTGGAAGGAAGATTTTCCCCCGTCCACCCGCCGCAATATGTTCGCCTTCTCCTTCCACTAAATTCTAATGGTCATCGCATCAAGCATCAGCATCCGTATCAGCATGAGTACTGACGTTCACTCCAGTTGAGTTCCAGCTCGAGCTCCAGTTTCCAGCTCCACAATCCATCGTTTTTTTCAAATTCCCTCAAGTAAAAAAAAAGAAAAAAAATCGACGGAGGAACGAGTCCAGTCCATATTTGAACAGGAACTGATGGAGAGCCTCCGCCTGGTCATTTTTTTCCTCTCGGAGAGAAAAGAAAGGACTCGAACTCAAACACTGGAAAAGACTCCAGAGAAGAAGAATGTTGTGTGCGAAAAGAGTTAGTGTAATTTGTATTGCTTTTCTGCATTCCAGATTCTAGTGTGGATGGTAATTGGCAAGCTCGGATTTTTTCCAGGGAAATAAATGCCTGGTCATTTATAAAAAGAGGAGGAAAAGGGAAGTCTATGGATTTTTGGAGCTGGAGCTGGAGCATTGAACTGAACTACTATTGTACTCCTTACTGGAGATAGGCCAGGCCAGTTCCTTGTTCCAGCTTCTAGTCTATTGTTTCAAGGACGGAGGGACTACATGATCCCTTATCACAATCACTCTCCGGGATGTACTTGGGCGCCTCAGGAAAGAGTTTAATGGATGGAAGGGAGACGAACGACGATGGAACTCGGAAAGTTAGATTGGCTCGGATTGGATCAGAGTGGATGGATGTTTTGTTTCTGGAGAGAAAAGAAAAGAAGTTTCCTGGATTCTCCTGGAGTATTCCTTTTTTGTTTTTGTCGATCGATGTTGATATCACTTATCCAGAAGATCCTCCAGAACAAGAAATATTTTTTATGAGGGAAACTTTCTCCTCGGAGGAGAAAGTTCGGTTCCTTTGATCCAATGAAAAAATAAATACATTTAAGTGCCTATCCTATTGCCATTCACATTCTCTTCATCTGTTTATGCTTCCCGAGAAAGCAACAGGGAAAAACTGACAGGCCTAAATGTATTCCAGGCACTAGATTCCTACTTTATTTTTCGCATCCCGATAAAAATAAGAAAGAGGGGGTATTTATTTGATACGGAATAAAATGTTTTTTATTATTACATCAATCGATCCCCCCCCCAAAAAAGTTGGGCTTATTTTTGCTAAACGCTTTTTCAAGGACAGAAATTGGATTGGATGAGTTCCGTAAGCCCTGGCCGTATTCCGCCACAATCCGAGTTCCAGTTCGACTGACATGGTAATTCCTACTCGATTTGATAAAAAAAAGTTGTTGCTGTTGCTGGAGGATGGACCAAACTTTTCCGTTGGATCTTGGACTTGGATAAGGGCTGAGGGGCATTAGAGGGCTACTTAATGCACGGGCATTTCTTTCCTTTTACTCCAGAGCGTCCTTACTTGTATCCATCTCTCGAGTTGTGCTGATGATGGGGAGATGTTGACATATTTTTTCCCTCAAATCACGATGCCCCCTTTTTCGCAGGATAAACATCTTGAAAGCCTCCATCTCCTATTTTTTGCGGTTCTCGAATCATCGATTCCGAATCTCCAAAATAATCTGTAAATAAATACTTTCAACTGGATTGGATTGGACTGGACTGAACTGGTGCTTTTCCTTTCCGTTCGGCTTTATTTTCATGGAGATTGTCTAATCTTGTTTATGATTCCGTTTTGGAGCTGGAGCATTAGTTGAGTGGACGTAGTAGAGGAGATATACATAAATTCTATCTTTGGGATCTGACCTAAGCCGATACCTGCCTAAGCAAGTATTACGTAAGCTCTTCACTTATCATATCAAAGAAAGATTCTCCAGTACTCTTCTGGTTTCTGGTACCAGTACCTAACGCTAATCCTTGAATGTTTGAAATGATCAATAGATTTTGGCATCTGGACTGAACCCGTATCAACTTCTAAAAAGGTCCGAGTCCAAAGGTTCAACTGGAATTTTTTTAACGAGAGCATCCGAACAATGAACCCTGGAAATCCTGAGCCTGGAAAACATGAAAAATGTTATCGATCTCCTGCATTCCAAAACATTTCAGAAAGTTTCATAATGTTACACCGGAAACGGAATGGATCAAGCACAAAAGGGACCTTTCCTCTGGAACACGGATCGATTTTAATTATTCTCATTCACATCACGTCAAATGGATCACGTAAAAGTGACCACAGAACAAAACATCTCTAATGGCGCAATCAAGTTTTGTGACTGGATTCGGTAGGAGCAAGAATCAAATCATAACGCCCACTTAATCCCGCATTGACGACTTCAATCACCGCACCAGCTCCATGACCACACAATCGACATTTTATTGCAATAAGTGCAGACTTGCATATTTATCCCCGCATTCTGGAAAATTTGATGCGTGCTCCCTCATCCAAAATCATAACTGCTGGAGAAAATTTCTCCAGGAGGAACCACACCACTATATTGCATTCCTTTCCTACGCATGGTACGCACGCATTTTCTCCCTCAAAAATATTCCAGATTTCTATCTCTCACTTCAAGCGGAAAAATCTCAAATTTCGTGAACGATTCTGGAGAAGTGCTTTGGAAGTTGAGCCCCCATCATCTCAGGCTTGGCTATTACTTCTCCACATCATCGTCGTATTCGCCATATTTCCTGACTAGAGTTTGAGCGAAAATGGTAATCGCGCTTCCACATATTTCCTTTCTCCTTTCTCTTCTCCAGGAATTCTTCGCACTTCCAGTGTACCCTTTGAGAATGTGTTCGGTTTCATGTGACTCTGAGAGAAAAATATGAATAACACGAACGACGAACGCATTTCCCCAACCAGTACCATAATGATCGCATCATTGTCCACACTACTATTTTCTTTCCTCCAGGATGCTCCAGAAGTAAAGGGGAAAGCTCACAAGAACAAATTTCTTTTCTTAAAGTGCCGAGTGCTCTCACCAGAAAATATCGCCATTCCTTCTCATCATTTTTCTGATGAAACCGGAGACCCTTTTTATCAAAAATCATTCTCCATCTCCATTCTCCACTCCAGCTTGGAGACATTATTTCCCTCCTTGGACTTTTT
>JAHZNH010000912.1:0-10751 GCA_027744355.1 Tyrannoseira gladiata
GCTCCCTCTAGAAAATCGAAGACGACATATAGGACACTGCACCCGTGTCGCTCTGCCCTGGGACAATGGTAATTGGCCATTACGTTTCGTGCTAAAAATAAATAAAGTCCAGAGTAACGGCCATTTTTAAACTATGCACCGTTTTCAAAACAACAGAAGGGTTCAAACTTATTTACCTCGCATAATGGTTCAAATCACTTTTCCCCAGCGGAATTATATCGGCCTGACCGACGGTTTGTTTATCACCTACTGCCTCTTGTCTTTCACCATAATTATGGGAATGATGCAAAATTTTATGTCGAGACAGTCCATTGACTTTCATAAACCGTGAGGGACACAAATCGCATCTAAACTTTCCGTTGTTGTAATGCGATCGCTAGAATAAAGAAGTAAATACGTATGGATTCACTTGCACAACAAGTAAGTATATGAATGTACAATAAATAAAAGAATAATGAAATATGACACGTATTAAAAAAGTAATATATAAAAATCTGAAATACATCTTTACCTTCATGTGAATCGGTAAGTTGCGCTTCCTTAAGCGAGCATGGCAAATCTTGCACTCAATCAACTTCCGTGAAACCGCGGGATTCGTAACAGTCGAAGCACTAAAGGGCAATTTAATTGGCATGATTAACAATGATTATCAAGAAAAATAGTTTAGTGGATCTAACGAATTTATTATTCTACTTACTTATAATTTTCTGATGGGATTTCTTTGCTAGTAGTTTCCAATTGATCATGTCGACTGATTCGACCACTTTCGCTCATATCTCTCTTAAACTGTTCCATTTCTATACGTTTAATAGCTGCCGGCTTAATACATTTCTGGGTAAAGTTCCATTCGCTACGAAGCATTCCATGCTCACTGACAAAATGTCGAAACAATGGTCCCGTTGCAACGTAGCGGCAGCAACAAAAGCAGCATTTATGCTCTCCGGTTCCATGAGCGCCCTTAAAATGAACAAAAAAGGAGCATGGTAAGATGTTAAGAGTCTAAGTATTCTATACATTGAAACGTGATCAAAAATACTTAGAGTAGTTTGGTACCATTTTATGAGTTTGGACGTTTGCACGAACTGTATGCGTTTTGAGGCACATTCCGCATTGTTTAGAGCCAGGATTTTTGTGTAACTGGTTGTGAGTTTCAAAATCTTCAACACTTTTGAAATATCTTCCACACTTCAAGCACTTGAAAGCTGATGCAAAGTCGGCAGATAAATCTTCGTCCACATTTCTCCGATTGACAGGTTTTTCCGCCATGTTGAGGCATGTTTTGGGTTTCGCATTAAGATGATACCTTCGCATATGCCGAAGGAGTACCCTCCGGTTCAACATACGACAACTGCAGAACTTACACGGGAACTTTCCATTCGTATGACATGCCTAACAAAATTTGTTAATCATTATTTTTTTGAAATACCTATAATGTGTAAAATTCAAGTTATTCTTTTACCTGAATGTGTTGTGATCTTGTGCCATGCAGGCGAAATTTAAGGCCACACAACTTGCACTCATATGGCTTTGAGTTTTGATGAATCAACATGTGACCTCTGAAATAGGAATAAAGCAATCATATCAAAATCATTCAAATCTGGCATAATAATAAATCCACAAGAAAAACGAGTACCTCCATGTCTGTGGAGACGTCAGTTGCTTCTGGCATACATGACATTCAAACATGCCATTTTCATTCGGAGTCGGATGTTGCAGCGTCAAGCTTGGAAGTTGGATGTTTTCAGATGGAGAAGCACTTCGACTTTTACTAGGAAGCTCAGGCTCAGTATTATTAGGATATCTGTCTAATTTAGGAGACGGTAATTCGTCAGCAGCAGATTCAGGGGGTGCGTGCACAGAATTCATATGAGTACGGAGCAAATAACTCGACGCAAATGTTGATCCACAAGTTCCACAAAAGAACTTATCATTTTCTGTATGCGCAACCTTCTGGAAAGTTTCAAAGTTTGTCAGTTTTCCAACTTGAAAATTTTGACACGATTTAAAATCAGAAAAAGCAAATACTTTTGTGATAAATACCTTATGTCGGTATAGATTTGACGGATGTGTAAATCGGAATCCACAAAGCTCGCAATCATACCAGCGAGTTTGAAACTTCAAGGACTTGGGTCCAGCCACCAACTTCTGCTTCGCTTTTGCTACTAACGCGTTCTTCATAGATGTAGGCGGAATGTGGGTTCTGTGAATCCTTAAAATATGATGTCGCAGATGTATTTCAAGAAGGAAGACTGAAGGGCAGTGAGTACACTTGTACTTTCCGCCTTTCGCATGGTTTCTCTGATAAAATGAAGAACAAACATATTAATCATTGTGAGACAAGCTTCATTGGAAAATGAAATTTAAATTAAAGACTTTGAACATTCCCCAATATACGGACCTCGTTATGTCGGCGCTTATTGCTTTTGTGGACATTAATTTTACATATAGGACATATGTAATGGTTCTTCGATTTCGGTATCCCCGTTGGTGCAACTGCGGGTGCTCGTTCCCTATCAGAATAAAAAAAATCTTTCTCAGTCCACCAGGCATATCCTTTTAAAAACTATTAGAAAGATAACAAAATACATTACGCTTACACATTCTCTTTATCCACAGCAGCTTGGGATAGGCTTCCCTCTCCGTTCGGGTTATTGCCGTTTATAGCCGTACCTGTTTTACGGCAGAACCAAAATTCATCGGAAGAAGAGTCATTCACAGATTTTCCCAGTTTTTCAAATGGATCTGTACGGGGCAGAGATGCATAATTGACGATTTCTGAATGATCACTCTTGCTCGCCAAATGATTCCTGTAACTTTCTTCCGTTAGATACGCCCGATTGCAGCACCAGTGAAAAGGTCCCTCTTCTCGCGCGACAACTGGACCAACCGCTAGAATATCAAAAGGTTTACATTACGGTTCATTCCTAAATGCTTCTACGTTAGTTCAATGTTGAAACGCTCTTGAAACGTTCGAATGGAGTGCTTACACTGTGGAGGGTTGACGACCACCCTACCAAATTCGCTGCGGACGGTCCCAGAGGTGGCGGGGACTAAATCCACAACTTTAAATTCCATCTTCCCTACTTAGAGGCTCTAAGTTAGAGCTAGGATCAGACCTCCACTTAACTACTATGTTAAATGAGCGAGTAAATCCACATTTCTCCTCCTCTTTTCCATCTTGACACAACAAAGATCATTGAAATATCTTGACTGCTAATAAAATCGAACTTTATGATTATTACAACCCTTTCACGTAAAAAATCCTGTCAAATAAATTCCTAGCAGTTTAATTAGTCTGCATCCACAACAAGATCTAGACACGACACAAAGCCAAAACCAATACTTTTTATTAAGATTCCTCCCTTAGATTCTAACGTCTCTAAACTGATAAATTAGAGGTCAATTAAATTATTTATGCTTTCTGTTACCCTAAATTTTATGCTTTTCAGTTTTGAGAAAGTACACGTTTGCTTAGCCTAAGCACAAAAATGTTTGGCTTCTACGAAAAAGAAGCAAAGCACCTGCTTTTGTTTTCTGCTGAACACTTTTCTTCGCGATGGGATCGATCCACTTTTTTCATCTGACGTCTCCTTTCATTGCCCCAGTCTCAGGATGCTCGAATGTATGCATTACGAAACTGTCATTGAAAAAACTTTCACATGCGCGAAATTCGACAATGGAATTTTATCAATGTAAACATTCCTTAGAACTGATTCAAAACAAATCCATCATCTGGTACAACATCATCCTGCGTCGTCGAATTAGGCCCAGTTTCGCAAAATTTAATTAATTAGGGTTTTAATTATAGATTAGTGTACGTGTTTTTAGTTTCGGTACTCCTTCGAATTATTTAAGTGAATGTGTAGTTTACGACGCCGTAATTAGCGCTAATATTAGGTCTATAAAAATGGAACAGTTGATATGTATAAGAATATACAGATATTAGGGATTAATTTTTAATTTAGGAGGTGTTAAAATTAGTTTGGGAATGGAGTTATAAATATGGCCAGAACGTTACGGTGTATTATACTTTAAGATATCCTAAATTGCCTGAAAGTGGCGTTTGCCTAAGCTTGCTAACGGATATGGCTGACAGGTGTGCCCTAAGTTTTTATTTATAAGAGTATATATTTACAAAAGGAAAGTTAATTAAGAAAGACAATTAGGGGAAAGTCGTTACTGATTGTTGAACTTTCTGTTGGTTTACTTTCTTTCAGGTCTATGCAAACGATCGGAGGTGAAGATACAATGGATTCGCGGAGCAGTTGTCCAATATGTGGACAAACAGGCGTGGCTTCGTTGCCGGAACATTTACAGTCCCACTCCAAACAAGCCCTCATCGATATATTGTTGGCACAGACACAGCAAATTCAAAAGTCACATACGCCTTGGCCCAACACATTTTGTTTGGTTTCGAATCAAGAATCAAGCGTGGAAACGGTAGCACGAGGAAGTAATGTAGAAGCTACGATAGCTGAAGTTGCTGCTAGGGGTCAAGGAGGGGAAGGGACGTGTGCGCCCACGTCTTCAACAGCAACTGGCAATCGGCAAGAACCACCATTGTCAGGCCTTCCACAAACTCACCAGGAAAGCATATCACGTCATAATGAGCCTGGAACTTCCAAGTCGCGGTTTGGATTCCGGGCGATGGCGAAGGGAGATAGTTCATCGTCGTCTGCAGCAGCACCAACAACCGTTGTGTTTAATCCGCCAAAAACTACCACAGTGAACCCAGGACGAGCAACTTTTATATTGGTGGACCCAAATCCGTTGGCTCCTGGAGGTTCATCTAAGGCAAGACCAGTAGATGAGGCTTCTTTGAGAAATATGAAGATGGACGGAGCTACTGACTCTGCTGTAGTTACGCCAAATTCTTCAATCATTCAGTATATTATTGATGAGGTGAGTATTGAATTGAATGATGAGATCTAATGATGATTTGTCGTATTTTGTTTCTAGTCTTTTACAAGCACTTATTTTATTTATACATTTATAGTCGGGCCAGATAACTGATGCACCTCAAGAAGAACCAGATAGCTGGATCCTTGCAGATGGACGCACCATTCCAGTGTATTCTTCGTTACATCAAGTGTCAACTGTTTCTGAGAATATTCCATCGTGTACCATGACTGTGGACATCTCAGGCCCTCATAACAACAGCAATAAAAGGAATGACGGAGCGACGACATCAGCAGCAGCAGTAGAGAAAAGCGTTACCCAAAATCAAATGCATTTAGATCTAATGACAGATGAGGAGATTCCACCGAGGGGTGAAATTTCAGAATATGAAGAAACAGAAAGCAACGCATCTTCCATACTTTCTGAAGATTCGGTACACATTTACTCTTTAATGTTGAATCAACGAATGAAATTAAGTTTCTTCTTAGTAATAACTTGGCCTGATAATTAATACCGCCTATGTTCTCATTTTTGGTAAAGAATTTACGGCAAGGCCGCGGCATGTTCGCAGATTTGAGGCGTTCACCAACTGTAAATCACGACCAGAATATGTTTTTTAATCGAAAGAAACGATCACCTCCAAAACCCTTGGCTCCGCAACAGCAATATACTTGTCATGAATGTCCTCAACCACAGGTATGTTACATTTTATTGAAGTTTTTTGCGATTGCTTTATTCTTCATTCGTTGGTTTATATTTTAATTACCCTTTTGTGGTTTCTGTTACAGGTTTTCAGTAGTCTGTTTGAGTTAGCAGAACATAAATTCGAATCACATCAGAGCAAATCGACCAGTACGACTACTGTGACAATAACACCCACGGATGAATATATTGTGCCCGATGACCGACATATACTTCCGGAAAAAATCAGGCGACAAAGTCAAACGGACGAGCTCTTAGATCCTCTTCCGGATGTAACAGTCCCGATAACTTCAGACATTGTTCCCTCAACAAGTTCTGCACAAACAGCAAAGAAAGAATATTTCTGCGTTTACTGCGACTTCACTTCAAATAAGAGAGCTGTTCTGGCTGAGCACATGAAATCGAATCATGAAGGAATGCCTGCGGTGCCATCAATGTTCGAGTGCACTTACTGCGGCAAAGTTTTTAACGCCAGGACTAATCTTCGAAAGCATTTACTAATTCACAAGTACACTTTTAAGCATTAACCACAATTTGTATTCGTGAGAAATTTAAATTGGGTTGAGTAAAATTTTAATTATTTTCTATGTATTGTTTGAATAGGGAAAGGAAATATAACTGCCCAACATGCTGTAAAGGTTTTACTTCCAACTTTAAGTTGATTGAGCACATGCGGGTTCATACAAAGACATACCCGTTCAAGTGTCACGATTGTGACAAGACTTATCGGACTCCAAGTTTACTCAACTATCATGTGGTAAGTCGACTACAAGTTTGTAACATTTCAGAACTCTAAACTAAACGTGTGTGCGTGATCTTGTAAGATTAACAAGTCTAATATGTCAAAATGATGTTTGTGTTTCAGAAAATGGTTCACCTTCCGGTAAATGAGAGGCCTCCTAAGCGCAAACTGGAATTTTATTGCAGTACATGTCATCGCGTCTTGCATTCGAAGCGAAGCTATTTGAATCACATGCAACTCCATCAGGAAAAGCCGATGAAATGCTCATTTTGCAGTGAAACTTTTACCAGACACAGTGTAATGGTCCGTCATATCCGAGTTGTTCATGATCCTCAGTACGAATCGAAGGAGAGTAAAGTAAGTCTTGGTTCTTAAAAATAATTTGACGAGTTTTTTCCAGCAAATTTCTGTAAGAAAATATGTTATATTTTTCCAGGACTGTCCAGTTTGTCACAAGAAGCTTCATCCAAACTCCATGATCAAGCATATGCGAATCCATTCCAATGAAAAGCCATACTCCTGTAACGTTTGCAATAAATTCTTCCGCACTCACGCAAATTTGACCTCCCATTCATGGAGCCATACGAATCAAGAGAAGCCGCACAAGTGTCGTTTATGCTCGAAGTCTTACTTATTCAAGAAAAACTTGGAGGTAATAAAAATAACACAACTTATGCGCATAAACAAAGAAGCAATAAAATTGTGCTTTACGCAGGTAAAAAAGCCGCACAAGTGTCGTTTATGCTCGAAGTCTTACTTATTCAAGAAAAACTTGGAGGTAATAAAAATAACACAACTTATGCGCATAAACAAAGAAGCAATAAAATTGTGTTTTACGCATGTAAATATAATTAAAACGTATATAATTTCTTGATGTTCCAGAATCACATGATGGTACACAAGAAGCGAACGATGCATTTTGTTTGCAATGAATGCGGGGTCAAGTTTACTCACAAGGTGAATATGAAGAGGCACTTGGAAGAGCACTTTAAAGAGAAGCGGCATGTTTGCAAAACTTGTGGAAAGGCGTTCCAACGTAACTACTATCTTATAGAGCATGAGCGTATCCATTCAGGTTAGTATCTTTGCTTCTATGAAAATAGTTTGACCATATTTTCATGATGATAATGCACTACAACGAGTTTTGTCTCTTATTTTTCCTACAGGTTTAAAACCATTTGTCTGCAATATTTGTGGGAAATCATCCACTACAAAATCAAACACACAGAGCGCATTTAAAAATACATGACGCACGCGAAACTGGTAATCAGGAAGGTTAATGTTTGTAAATTGTAGGCAATCTATTGTTAGGAAGGTAGGCGTTTAGCTTGTAAGTTAATTTATTTGTTGCTTTTGCTTTGTCGATTTGTGTTGTGACATAGGGCGAGGGAAATAGAAGTAATTTTTTACACATAATAATTTAATACCAAGTGTTCGTTTTTTTGAAAAGTTGAATAGGTCGATTCCAATTTCGTCGGTTACAGGTTGGTTTTTGGTTTGTGAATACATCGGTTCAATACTAAATTATTATAGAGACTAGTCATACAGTACAGTTACTAATATTAGCAACAAATGCACATTGTGTGAACAATAGAGTTAATGAAAATAAGGTTTTTTTTGCATGCATGACGGAGTTCGTCGGAAGATTCGCCTCACAGTTCATTTACAAATCGTGAATGAGCTTTGTTTTTATGATTGAAAGCCGCGTTGAAAGGAAAAAACGGTTTTGATAAGCTGTACTATAAAATTAGGTTTAGCTAGGTGATGGTGGTAAACTAGTATGCAATGTGCAATAATAATTTTGATTGTCAAGTATTCTTAGCGTTATTTAAAATCCGGATAAGGTTTGGTGACCAATGGAGGATAATGGGTTGCAGGTTTTTCAGTTGTTGTATTACAAAATGTGGTTCTAAACCATTAAAATGTTGCAAAAACTGCTTTAACACAAAATTTAAAAGTTTATTGCCAGTTGTTTTAAAAAATTTTGTTGTTATCACATGTAACACTTCATTCAGACAAGAAATTATGACTTTGTCATGTACCAAAAAATACACATAATATCATTGTCCGCATCCTTTCATGTTTCGTTCGTGGCTTTCATTTAATATGTAAATCTTGAAGAAGCATCTTGGCAGTTACGTGCATCATGTACTTTGAGTTTTGCTGATAGTTCTCAATGGCTTGAGGGCGCACTTCCTCCCAGGCGTAAAGATCGCGGTAGATCGGTCGCACAAATTTCATTCTTCCTTGTTCGTTCACGAATTGTAAGGCTTGAGGGAGGATGTGCTTGGATCTGGCTCGAATGCAAAGTCTTATCCACCTGTTTTTAATTTAATGTTATTTTAAAGATTTGAAGTTCAGCTGATTCAAATGAATCGAATAGAACATACGTACTCAATATTAAGCACTTGCCTGAATCGAATTTCAGAATTATTTCTGTTATTCATGTCGTAGACTTTCTCCATTTCTTGAATCTTGGCAAGTGAGAGAGGCTCCCCTTCCAAGAGAAATTGGAAGAACTGTTGAATCTGTGCTGACTTGGATCTGGCTCGAATGCAAAGTCTTATCCACCTGTTTTTAATTTAATGTTAGTTTAAAGATTTGAAGTTCAGTTGATTCAAATGAATCGATTAGAACATACACTCAATATTAAGCACTTGCCTGAATCGAATTTCAGAATTATTTCTGTTATTCATGTCATAGATTTTCTCCATTTCTTGAATCTTGGCAAGTGAGAGAGGCTCCCCTTCCAAGAGAAATTGGAAGAACTGTTGAATCTGTGCTGAATGCATGGAGTCCAAATCTGATTTTTTGAATGGATTCGGTGTGGCTGGGTCCCACACTGTCCATCGGTTTCTTAGGTTGGTGCAGGCTTCAGTTAGTGTTTGGTCGTACCTATGAGGCGCAATAAAAATATTTAGAGATAAACACGCAGTCTTACTTAATTACTTAAAATGACATTTTTCATACTTGTTCTGCACTGAGGGCATTCCAGGAGTATAGAACCACTTATCCCAATCCACGTCATTGATTTTGTCACCTAAGCCCTTCTGGGTGAAATAATTGATGAAGTACGACTTAAAGACGTTGGAGTCGATAGACTTGCTGGCAAAGTTTTGGATATATTCTCGGAGAAACGGCTCGAAGACGCCTGCAAAATCAAACGTGAATTGTAAATGTAGAACTTGAGTATCATCTCTGGACTTTCATATAAGTAATGGGTATATAATGGTAGTTTTGAAGCTTGAGTCATACTTGAGCCTCCAACTTTTTGCTCCAAAAAGAACAAAAATGCTGATCCCTTTTCGTAAGGTACAATGCTAAATGCATCATCAGGATCAGTTCCATTCAAGTCCACAACTAGTCTTGTAAGTGGGTTATCTTCCTTCATTTCCTTGATTCTTTCTTGTAACTCTGTCCATCCTCCAATGCAGGCAAACTGTCTGTTGAGAAAGGAGTTGATTGGAAAATTGGTGTATAATGCTAACTTGTTTTGTCCTCAATCTTAAATATTTTTTAATATTTACCTGAATTGTTCGCCATGCAAAGCTGCCAATATTTTACGCTCGGCGAAAACAGTAAAGCCCTCATTGAGCCAGAAATGCTCCCAGTTGTTGTTTGTCACCAAATTACCAGTCCAACTGCAAGCATTTATCGGTTTTTAATTATAATATCACGAATCGTTTTTCGCGCAAACTATTCTTCGCATCATTATCGTACTTACCTATGCGCTATTTCATGCGCAATAACGTTGGACAAGGACTTATCACCCGCCAATAACGTGGGAGTAGCGAATGTCAAGCAAGGATTTTCCATGCCACCGTAGGGGAAACTTGGAGGAAGTACGAGAATGTCATACTGGCCCCAAACATATCTGCAAATAGTGAAAATGAATTATGGAATGCTAACAAATGTCCTGTTTCAAGATTGCAAAAATCCTTTATTTGTGCTTACTTTCCCAACAGATTTTCGGCAGCCGTTAGCATGCCTTCAGTTTCGGAAAACTCGAATGCAGCAGCGTCAACAACTTCCTTCTCAGCCCAAACGCGACTACGAGGACCAATCTCTTTTCCAACCAAGTCAGGGTAAAATTCACAGGCACATTTTGAAACTCTTGCCTAACTGGCTTAATATGGTGGACAAATTGAATGAATCGTATTATTTAGTACCTGGCACTGACTGAAAACGTACGGATGTCGTTTTCCAGCAGTTTGAAGCGGATCTAACCATTGTAGGGCTGTGCATTTATCTGAAGTAGTGTACTTAATCTCAACCTTCAACTTTCCTCCAGTCCTGCAAGCATGAATAGAATTTCGAAAATATTAAAACGGACCCCTGCGTGGCCTACTAGCTACATTTTGTATGGCAATCGTACGTTAATGACTGTGCCAAATCAGCCAGTTGAATT
>JAHZNH010000913.1:0-12702 GCA_027744355.1 Tyrannoseira gladiata
ATTTTAGTGTGTGAATGGGATGGAAGAGTAGGCGTTTATAATTTCCGTGAAAGGGTGAAGAACAAAATGGCAAAAACTTTCCGCCAAAAAAGATTTCATCCGGCGTTTTCCATCTCTTCAGATAAATTTCAGGATATTATAGGAAAAAAGGGGAGGAGTAGGAGGAGGACGAGGGATCTTTGATCCATTCTCTCCCCTTAAGGTAAAAGGATTAAGGGTGTGAGGATTGGATAGAACACGACTGAAAACTTTAAATATTTTTGAGATACAGAATGACATTTTTTTATAAAGGGGAATCTCAACGATAGGGATCTTGGGGGGCAAAGTAAGTAATAAGAATATGCATATATGTACATCTTATTCGAATCAATGTTGTTCTATTTTTATTCTAAAGAGAAGCTAAGCGGGAAAGATGAGAAATGTGCGGAGGAAATAGCAGCAAGATGGGCAGTACAACACACAAGACATAGAGTGGAGAACAGGAGTTACAGAAAATTCAAATTCCCCGATTCCTCCGGAGAAGGAAGGATAAACGGCGTATTTTGTCAATCTTCATTTCCCTTCGTTCTCTGCGGTGAGATTTCTTGAGTCGTGTAAAGAGTTCACAATAACGTTTCGTTTCAAATCTCTATTGTTGAAGGCAAACAAATAAAAAAATAGAAGGAGGTAGAATGCCATGCCAGGCAGGGCTGCTCACTTCCTTTATTACGTTCTCCCCCACACACATTACTCAAACGACATTGTTCACTTGACAGTGGTGTCTTGTGCGGGGAAGAGCAGCAGCGGCGAAATTTTTTTATACGACTTTTTTTTCATTTCTTTGACTCACTCGCGAACAAAGGAGGAATGAATAAATAGAGAAAGCAATAAAATTTTTTGTCATATATGCTGAAATACAATTTATTCGCAGAAAACAATTATTCGCCAGGTGGCCCCTCTTTGTATGGGAGAGTTGATGTTTGTTTTACTTTCCCAGAGAGAAAATATCATCATGATCATCATCCTTTCCTCCCATCTCATTACTGCCAAGATCAATTCCTGCTGAAAGGTTGGATTTAAATCTAAATTTAAACCCGTCAGGACAAACCCTTTTGCAAGCATTAAATGTGTGGTAGCTCTGAGAGTTGGAACGACGGCATTACCCTGTTCCCGATGTCATCTCACCTTTTTAAACTGGGTGATAGGCAAATTAAGAAAAATGGCGAGGTGAACTTTGTTTCGGGAAAGTTTTGTTTTATTAAATGAAGAAAAAATAAAGGACTCTATACATACATAAGTACATTTTTTCTCACACATTCCACTTGCGAGTAATAATTGAACGAAAAAAAGTGAAACAGAGAAATCTTTTCGGATTTTTAGCATTATCCTTCGAAAACAAAGCTCGAATCAGCGAACCAACTTTTTTCTCCCCAAAGTTCTTTTTTTTGTTTGGGGCTGTGCTGTCTCCCGAAGTAAAACTATGCAGGAAGAACGTTTTCTACTTAGGAGGAGTGAAGTAGACAGGGAGTAGCTATAGTGAATAATGCTGAGGAATAAAACGGCAGGAGATTGGCTTACCTTTCCAAACTGGGAGAAATAGGCTTTCACCTCTTCCACTGACGTCTCTTGACTTACGCCACCAACAAATACCTTTTTCGTCTTATTGGACCTTGATTAAAAGTGAAAGAACATTTATAAAAGTCATGAGTTTGCATATTACATTCGCGAAAATGCGAGTTTTTTCTCCCCTCGAAGAAAAGAGTGGAATAGAATTCCGTGTTTCCATTAAAAGAATAGCTTGTTCGTAAACACGGATACATAATAAAAAGCGTGCTATTACTAGAACATAAAAATGAGGAATATAATGTAGGCATAGTAATAGTGATAAGTAAAGCTCTTTTCTTCACTTCTTCCTCCCCGCCAGCAAACATCAGTACCAGCAGCAAATACGGATAAGTTGATAGAAGATTTTTCGAAGCGTGGATCCAGCATAGTTTTTTAGGTGAGTTCAATCAAGTCCCCCGTTTTTTACAAGATTTACCTTTACTGCCATAGCAGCATTTTACTGCCCGAATGAGTATAATATGCATAAAAAATCTTGCCCTTGGAGCTCATCCCAACATGTCAAACATCGGGATGGAGAGTGTGTGGAAGGGGATGAGAGGATACTTGGAGTGCGTTGGAAGGCAGGCTTCAAAAACTTCATTCAAGTCCTGGAATCATCGTCATGATCATGGCGTATTATGTATCTCCTATTAATGAACCTTAATACACGACTCATGCGATTACCACTACATCTCATCACTCTCGCTCCGCTGAACTCAGCCTGACGACTTGCTGACTGACGAAGAGACTGCTTGGCTGACTGGCTGGGTGGATGGTTGTTAGAATGTGAAGTGGAAAGCACCTTATAGGGATACTACTAGGAATCACAAACAAGCGAGCAAGCAAGCATATCATTGTGTAGGCATGTTTGCCCCATTATTACATTATGATGAGAAGAAAATAACCTGAAAAATACATGCTTGCACAGATTCCTCCTCAAACCCCGTGGGATAAGTGATTCCAGCAAAACCTTTCCCCTTCGTTAGAGAAGGAGGAACAGCAGCGTGCATTAAGGAACTAAGGAATTAAGGAAAGTGTGCAATATTTTTTTCTCCGTGAGGAGATGATGTATTCCAACTATAACTCAATCTATTGGCCACTTTCTTGTGCCAAATGATGGAAACCAAGGTGAGTAAAGGAGGGGCTCACAACTTCAGCTCCTAAATGCGTCTGTACTTGTCATTTCTCCAAAGGGTGGGCTTAAAAATCAAGATGGATGGAATTAATATCTACTCACTTATATTCTCATAAATACTATTGTACTCTGACCTATTTGAAAAATGTAAAATACTGCTTTCGCTTGAATGCTTTTTTGCACGAGTTAAATGTTTCAAGGAATCTTTTTTTCGGGGTATTTCAAGACCAACGAGTTCTCAGAGCAAGTCATCACACGAATGAAAATGAAGATGAAAAGATGTGAATGAGGATCACTGTTTCATACAATGCATGAATAATCCGTTTAGGGAAGAGGCTCAGAGTTCTGTTGTGTGTGTTCATCTCTCTGCCTCTGAATGGAATGAGTTGCGAGGAATTACTTAAATATGTATGTATGTATGTAGCGCGTGCATAATACTTCTGAGTGAGTAGTTTCCAACTATCAATCTACCATCCTCGTGGAAATACAAAGAAGCCAGTGGAAGGGAAGGGCTGAATAAAGTTTAGGAAAGTTTGTTTTTTTTTGTTTCTTTTCTGTTGCTCTATCTCCGAACCGAAAAGTCGAGAACAAAGTTTTTGCCGATGAGATGAGCATGAGGAAATATTGAATTTGAATGGTGAAAGTTGTTTTTAAAAAAGTAACGGTAAGTAAGTAAGTTTGGGGGCACATTGCATTTGTTTTGTTGTTGGGTTGAGGATGGAGGGAGTAGGTATCTACCGATGAAGATGCATCAGCGCAAACACATCATGGGAGTATTGGATATGAAGCACTTCCTTCTTTGCAGGACAGGAATTTTACGAAGTGTTAAGAGTGCAACTATTCCCATCAAGTTGGGAAGGACAAGTCTGCCGAAACATGAATGGCCTCCCTTTTGCCTCCAAAATGAGGGAAAGTGATGGACTTTTTGGTGAGCTGAGAAACTGCTTCAGCTTACGTTGCAAGTTTTCCCTCTTTTTTCGTGGCAGTTGCTTGCATCTTCATTGGAATGCAGAGGAAGGAGGAATAAGAATCGTCAATATTGTGAAACGATGATAAACATCACTCAATTCTGCGAGAGAGATATGCATAGTTTTTACCCTTCCGCTTGTGGTTTCCTTCCCCTGAAATATGCATGCCTCCTACAAGAGTGAAAGCAAGTCCATTATAATTACTTATGCATGCCTATGTCAGCATTTTGAAGACTGAAGAAACCATCAACTTGCTTCCATTAAATGAAGTCGAAACTTTGAAATAGGAAGTGTACAGACGGTTGCCCGAACCCTTTTATCACCTTCACCTCCTTCGACAGCGATTTTAATCCAGAAGATCCGTCGCTTTTAGGCAGTTTAAAGAGCCTAGGACGTAAAAAAGCTTTCTTAATCTTCGGGAGCGAGGGGAAGGAAAGTAATGGTTTTCATCATTTTTCACGACAACGAAAGCAACAAAATAAAGAGACGTGTCTAACTAAGTGTAAGCCTCTTTTTTTACTTTTAGTTATGATGACGTTCGACTGCTGTTGTTGTTGTTTTTGCACTGTACTTATTTACTTCCTCCGACTTCATTATCGTTACACCGCCGCCATATGGCCCAAAGGAGGAAGAGGGAGCTTGAAGATGGCTATGGCAGGCAGCCCTCCATGATTGTTACATGGGTACATAAGCTAATGTAAGTAAAGTAAGTAAGTAAGCAGTAATGAAATCTTGCAGAGGTCGAAACTCCAGTCCAGATAACATGTTTTTTACTTGCCGATCTACAAGAAAAAAAAGCGAGAAGGAAGCAAGTAAGTAAGTTTGAAAAAGTTGAGAGAGTCAAGTCCTCATCGAGTTTATAAAGCGAAGCCGTTAAAACTACTCGAAGCAGCGCTCGCTAGTGAAGAAGGTCTGGTGTCGGTAGTAAAAGTCAGAGAAAAAGGGAGAGAGGTAGAGGAGTTAATGAAAACTGTAATCAAAGGAAGTGAGTTTCCACGGATGTATGTGGAAAGCCGAGGAGAGGAGTGAGAAAGGAAAGTAATACAAAGTTAAATGCATGAGAGTAATTTGCTTAGACACGAACAGGTACAACCAACACTTTTCTCGTGTAATCAGTGGTGAAAGCTCGTGAGCTCTAACCTGCTTTTTTGCAATTAAACAGCCATTCCGTCGAGCTGCTCTAGAGACTGGGAGTTCTTGAGATTGGGGAAAAGCTCAAATAATACCATTGATGTTTCAATTTTTCGACGGAAAAAATGTGCCGGTCTTGAGAAGCAAAGGATTATTATTGTGGTAGAAGGTGGCATGGCATGGCATGACATGACAGGGAGAAGAAAGCAAGAATATATGAGGACACAAAAACCAGGAGGACTCTCCTCCGTTTTTTTTCATAAATTTTAAAATTTCTCAGGTCATGATGCAAGCTAATAAATAAAATGCAGTGCGCAAGGCCTTCCTCTAAAAATGGTTCAGCGGGCGTTTTCGCAAAAGCAAGTTATAGTGGGGGGAGAAATTGGCGGTCCAGTGCTTGCTCCTTGCTTGTCTACTTTGCTTAGAGGAGGGGACACAAAATCCAGCGAGAAAGCCGACAACAACTAATCTGCCTAAGTAAGTAAGTATTTTACGCCACCGCCGTCATCACAACAAACATAAGTGATCAACGTATTTTTACTTATTTTTAAAGCTCGAGTGAAATATAGAGTAAAAGATGGAGGAGGACTTGCAGGAAAAAATATGTGAAGAATGAGAGGAAAAAAATACTATTGCGTTGGAGAAGAGCATAAGATTCGGGGGAACAGAAGTGAGGTATTTTTTTTCCTACTCAATACCGCACCACACGTTTCATAGGAAATAAGCAACAGCGCAAGAACGGGAAATGCAGTCATCCGCAAACTAATAGAGAAAAAGGAGTCTAAAAAAGTCTAAAAGCTTTTCTATTTTTTTTCTTTAAAAATCGAAAGAAAAAAGTATTTTTCCCCGCGTAGATGTGGGGAATATATGGGGAGAAAAAATGTAATATTTCTCTCTTCTGTTCTGTGATCTCTTCTTCTTACCCAGATTTTGACCTAGGTGTTGCATGTTTAGGGTCAATTCGTTTCCCATCTAGCATGTGGACAAGGAACTCCCAAAACTCTGGGTACCGTTCCAGGATCATTGAATGTGATGAAGCCAAACCCTCGGCTCCTCTGTAACAAAAAAAAGAAATATAAATAAATTGTAGTGAACATTTTTTTCTCTCCTTCTGATAAAATATTTTTTTACAGTTTCACTTCTAAATTTCAGCTCCAACTTCTCCCCGCGAAGAAGACTGGAACTGGAGAAATAATACTTATGTATGGAAGCGCATTCAATGCAATGAAAATGATGATGATGGTGGTGCTGGTGGCTTAGTTTGGTTTGGTTTATTTGTGGCGATGCGATGCGATGTAAACCTTTCTAGGGTGACGATCATGGAGTGGTGGTGGTGGTGGTGGTACGTAGTGAATTGGTTGTTCAGTTCAAGGCATGTGTGCCTTTCACACAGAATAGTGCAATCGAAATGAAAAGCCAGGATATTTTTTCCTGACTAAAACCCGGTATTATCGTACTTTTCCCGGTGAAAATCACGAGTATTTGCATAAAAATCCTTTTTGATATTTTACAAGAAACTACGTAAGTAGTGAGCTCCCACCACCACCACCATCACTGATTGCCTCCTTAAAGAACCATAGTGGAACTTTCCAAGGTTTATTTTAGTATATGCTTACAGGGCAGATTTTTTTACAAGAGAAAGTTTTCGTCCCCAAAAAGTAACAAATTTCGTTTGTCACGTCGAAGATGACGCATATCAATTTCGCGATTTCACAAATGAGTGTTTCACTTCCATTTAGTTCATTACGTCGAAATGCGTNCCCAAAAAGTAACAAATTTCGTTTGTCACGTCGAAGATGACGCATATCAATTTCGCGATTTCACAAATGAGTGTTTCACTTCCATTTAGTTCATTACGTCGAAATGCGTGTGCTTAAGAGTGCTGTTTCGCACTTCAGAGGGGAGCACTCAAGCTCTCAGAGAAGCGAAGTCACCGCTCCGTTCCTCACCATAAGTCACGTAGTGGGAGAGGAAAGTCACTCCGAAAATAGATGGTGGTATTTATAAAGCAGTAAAGCCATGTGTAAACACAACTCAACAAAAGTACTTCACGTGGAACGTACCCTTTTTAAACTTTCGAACTGTTTACAAGCAAGTGCTGCAATGAACAAACGTAAGCAAGTGGTATTTATAAAGCAGTAAAGCCATGTGTAAACACAACTCAACAAAAGTACTTCACGTGGAACGTACCCTTTTTAAACTTTCGAACTGTTTACAAGTAAGTGCTGCAATGAACAAACGTAAGCAGGGAAGTAAAAGTAAGTGAGTGAGTAATGCATACATCTCTCTCTGCGGCTCTTTTACATCAGCACCACCAGTTCACCGACACACATATTTCTTTCCTGAGCAAAGCATCGCGACGTGCTCTTATGAAAGCACTATCTATTTCATTTGGATTGGATTAATAAGGGGCGATCAATCAAAATTAGGGTTGACTTCGTTCTCACTTCCTCAGTTTGTTTGCTCCAAGAAGCCACAAGAGAATCTTCTCCCTTTTTTTCATTTACCTCCCTCGTTCCACTTCCCTTCCTCACTTGCTCATTCGCAGGAGGAAAAAATATATATATGAACAATCTGAATCTGCGTGCGTAGGATAGATCGAGTGGAGTGGGATCAGGATTGGAAAGGGAATTTCACTTGTCATCCAAAAAAACAGGCATGGCTAAAGTGTGTACGTTGAGCTGAAACAAAAGCGCAGTGTATTTAAAGGAGAAAAGTACTCCGTGTTTGGATAAAAGCCACAGGCGAGCAAACAATAGGACGAGGAGGCCAAGCCTGGCCCACTGAAGGATTAAAATAAAATGTGAATCCACGTATTTTCCCCCAGTGATGGGGGAAGAGAGAGGGGGAGAACCACCATTGTGGAGTCAATAACAAATGAATAAAAAATGCTGAAAGGATATTATGAGATCTGACATTCGTTCATTTATTCAAAGACTTGGCTAAATGATCCCACGATGGATGGAAACAGACGGAGGAGCAGAGACCCTTTTTTAAAGAGCAGAGAATGGAGGATGTAATCTATGCAAATAAATAGGGCCTCGCTTCGAGTGGGCGTGCTCCGTGTCTATTTTAAATGCCACCCAGTGGCAACTAATCTTTCCGAATTTTAAATGCGCCCTCACCATCAACCGACTTACTTACAGTATTTGTGGAACGAGCACGGTAAATTTTTTATGGATATGAAATGCGAGTGGAATAAACCGTCAGGTAAGTTAATGGATGGGTTCGTTAAGTGATTTGGGACGCGGAACTCACACTGCTCAGTAAAGGAAAAAAACTTCCCCTGCAGATGGTGAAGGTGCTGCTGTGCAGTCTATAATTAAAACACTTGTGCCGCACGGAAGTCTCCGTGGTGTGCTGACAGAAGGGGCAACCTCGTAATTTTTTCAGTGAGATGCACTAAAACTCGGTTTATTCCTCATTAATTCCCAAATCAAAATGTGGACTCTCTGCGGATTTTTAAAAGAGGAATTAAGAAAGTCAGCGTGTCATTAATCATTCCATCCTTCGGAAGATTCATACAATACCCCACTCGACCAGAGAGGGAACCCGGTGCCGTTTTTATGGAGTAAAAAAATGCAATCGTGATGCTGATGATCATCATCATCATTGAAAAGCACTATGAAATGGAATGGATTCGATTCAATATGTTTTATTGACTTGAAGAAGAAAGATGAACTGCTTTCACCTTAATGACACCTCCTAGAAGGATATGATATTCGGAGGCACTCTTCTTCCCTTCATGTGCTCCCTCCCTCAAGCGCTTTTCATGGTTTCGCGGAACAAACAAAAAAGGAGCCCACCAGTTTCAACTTTTGAGTTGGAAAGCTCAGCTCCGATGCCGTCAAAACAAGGGCTGCTCAAATATGACAATTTGACAATCAATTTCGAGGAGTGGAATCAGCCTATAATACTTTTGTACCGTGAGGGGATAAGAGGAAGGAGTAATGAAAAATGACGTTTCTTTCTCACATCTCCTCAGGATTTTTTACATTTGCACAAGATGTATAAAAGTACATCACTGCTTGATGTTCACGGATAAGTAAAAAGTATGAGCAGTCCCTAAATGAAAGGAACATGATATTCATTTTATTGGTACAATTACCTATCTGGTAGGTGTAACACTGATCTACTGAACCAGGGAAACAAACTGGGAGATTCCCCACTGATGTGAGGAGGAATCCGCTAATCGATAAATATTTGATTGGGAACAACTATACTTCAAAGACTCGGAGGCTGATTGGCGTTTACAAGGAGTGAGTTCAAGAATTTCTGAAATCCATTCCTCTGTCCCATCAATCATCAGAAAATGGGACAGTTGAGTTGTAAGCGGAATGGTTTTAATTTGTCATATGGCAGCATTCTACATTAATAAAAAATTATTGGAAAACTGCTACAATGAGCGAATCAGACATTCAATTAATTTTTTATGTTCATAGTTCTGACTTCGATTCGTCGTAACTACTTATTGGCCAGGTACAATTTTTATTGGGGATTCTGAATTCTCTGGGGAAAAAACTTTTCCAAAACGTGGAACTGGAACACTGTACTTTAATGATGGGATGAAATGAGTAATTGAAGGCATTCAAACTCCGAACTATCCAAATAATAGCTATTCTTTTGTGCATTTTTTTCCTTGTAAATGGAGGTCAAATCTACCAGTATTGTTGGCCACCTTCCCTTTTGCAGGAAAATAGGGCCATAATCCAAGTTTTGGAAGGAATGATCACCGGGAATTTTCATCAATCTTTCATGCCCACCTATCTATCTACCTCCCATACTTCTTCCTCTTGGGAAAATACTCAGGACGAGATCGTGTAAGCAGTTCGGTTCGTCTATTTGCGTGCCACTTACAAAATTTTAATCCATTACAGTCTCATTGACAGTGACACCGTGGCTACAGTTACGATTAGGATAACGTGTTTTCTTCCTTGCGTGGTTTACCACCACTCACCTCCCCACATCACATTACATCAGGGCCGCGAGGAATTCCGTACCAGAGGGAGAAAGGGGAGAAAAGTTTCCTCCGTGAGAAACAATTCGACTGGATCGAACGGTGAAAAATAAAATTCCAAGAATGGTAATTCATACTCCAATCCTCAAGTTATCTAAACTACTCCAGGGCTAAATGATTGGCATTTTACTTAAATTCGCGGGAAGAAAGTACTTATTTTACTATTATGTCCCAAATTTTGGAGGGGAATTGAATCCATGAAAGAAATGCTGTTCGAGCCCACCTGCACGATATAGCGGTGCATAAATACTTGACGAAACGAATTAAGCCATCATGAGCATCAACCAATATCACCACCACTGCCACCAGGATCGCCAATTTTGCATTGAATGAAACAAAACACTACTACTTATTATTATTTGAGCATACTTATGTGATCCAGAGGTCCAAGACCTCACCTTCAGGACTTGAAGAAGTAAAGTGTGAAAATAATACCTGCGTAATCGGATCCTTCATGACTAGGACATCTGTGACAGCTCCAAATTGGGAGAAATAGTCTCGAAGTTTTTCCGGTGTGGTTTGCCAACTGAGACCACCCACGAAGAGTTTGTTTTCGTAACCGGATACACTGCCGTTTGATGCGGTTGTGTTGCCCACACTGGGCGATGATCTGGCAGAGTTGTCGTCTCCGGCTCCGTGGATAGCACTCAGTCCATTCTCCAGCGTCACTTGTGTCAGTCCATTTAGCGTCGCGCCTTCCATAGCTACCGATTTGTCTGTAGAAGGGGAAAGCAGAAAATACGAATGAAACTTTCTTTTAGCTGAACATCAATAATCCACAAACCACCATGCATAAATAAAATAGTTGATCATGCATTAATTACAATGATTGAAATCAACTCTGATATTCATGTTTTTGATGCACGTACACAATATCTGAAATACCATTTCAGTATTTCCTCTTTTCCCTCGCACTTTTTCTAAAATATTCGAACAATTACTGGATTAAATTTACTGAATGTCACACTTTTCTCCTAATTTTTATCAAAACTGTAGGATGTCTAGCATACATCCCTGCTACAGCCGTTTCAACATGCTATTAACTTGAAGTAAATGAAAAAAAAATAACTTGAACTGATTGACTAGGACGCCAGGCATGACGCAGAGAAAATCAGCTGTAACAGAATTAATACTAGGCTTCCTACAACTTTATGTCATTTAAATTTTCACAGTCTCGATATTGCACGCTTTCAAAACTTTGACGGAATTCTAACAATCGGCGTTTAACTTTGTTCATGTGTAGTTCAAGCAAAATATGTACATCTAAATAATTAACTGCTCGTCTAGTCCTCAAATCATCATGAGTTCATTACAACATTAGGAAGTCAACGGAAAGTCGCATTTTTTTTCTTTAGAGGGGCAAAATGAAACCTACTACTGAACATGCTCTCCCACATTCTCTTCAGATTTTACCTACTCCTCTTCCCATAAGCACTCTTTTACTCAACATTCAACTCAAAACAATGTAAAAATATTACTTTTAGTCATACTTTCTCCCGGTCATATAACAAGAGAAAGCATCATAGTACCTAGGTAATTGGTATGAGTACTAAACTCTATAACTCAATTCTTCCAAAAAGTCTACCTGGAATAATGTCAACTTAATTTACAGAATCAAGTTATTCAAGCGCTTTTCCGTGATTGCAATATGTACTTTATATAAGACTTCTGTGCTTCTTCTTCCCAACAAAGCTTTCAGCTACCGCCGCAAAATTTTACACATACTCTTTCGCATCCGTTGACTGACTTCTGACAGACCGTGTAAGAGAGGTGAAGGGAAACTGTTAGCTACTTACGCTTGGTCTTCTACTTAGGTTTTTTATGGTTTCCTCTCATCACCGCGAAAACTAATTGTGAAGTCCTGGGTTTGGAAAGTGCCTTGAAGTTGAATTAGTGGGAGCATGGTCATGTTCTAATGTTTGATAAAGTATTTACTTATTTTCGTACAAGAAAATATGTATTTCATCTTGCAAGCCAAACTCCGACTGGAGCTTAATCAGCTGTTTAGTTTCGGAATTGTAGTCTAGGGAAAAATGTGTACAAATTCTACGAGTGCTTTCACGGCGTCAAGGCGAATGATACAGGAGTTAAGAGTGAATACATAAATATGTATGTAGGTATGTACTTTTGAATTAAGTATGTATATAATTTTTTTAACGAATTACTTAATTTCGATTAGTTAATGATATAAAAAGGATAAAAAAGAGAGAGATACTCACAGCTATATCAAAAACCAAGAAGGAGGCTTCAACGTATAAAAGTTCATGGCAAGTATTTGTCTCCTTTATAGTACTGCTTTTGTTTAGGTATTATATAAATTAAGTACGCACACTACCAACGTTACAGTTTTTCTTTATTCAAGTGAGGATCGAGAGGCTGATACTGATGTAGAAGTGGCGCTTGGTCTCGCACATCGAAAAAAGGAGAATTTGAGTTTTCGCGTTGATCAGATCAATTGAAAGGGTTCAATTCAATTCAGTTCAGTTCAGCTCAGTTCAATTCAATTCAATTGGAGTTGATGGAGGCGATATGCTGATGATGAGAGTTTACTTTATGTGGTGGGGCTCTGACTGACAGACTGAGTTAGCTCTCCGCGCTTGAACATAAACTCAGCTCTGAATTGGAAAGGGAGAATAAAGAAAATTAGTATTTGTATTATTAGCATTTTTTCCACTCTTTGTTTTTTTCCATTCAAAACTAACAGCGTACAAAATACTTCTATGATACATGATGGGAAAGGGAGGGCAAGGAGGAGGAAAAAGGGGGTATGGTGGAAAGGCTTGGATTGAGGTGAAGTGTAAGAATGGGAGTTGATGATGATGATGATGATGATGATGATGATGACATGCTGCTTTTTTTCACCGCCT
>JAHZNH010000914.1:0-37783 GCA_027744355.1 Tyrannoseira gladiata
AAGTCAATCGGTTAAGGCGTTCCACAGTTATGTCGCTAACGGACGGACAGACAGACGGACGGACAGAATGATCTCAATACTACGCTGCCTACGTCAGCTTCGTAATAAATTGCCTAGCGCTACTAGTTTACTCGGAACTGGATGTATATATGTAATTGTCAAAACTTCTCATACTACGAGTACGAGAGCAATATAGTTGTGTTGAGGCCTCAACCTCAAGTTATATCAAGTGTGAACATCAATATGTGCAAAAATTGTCTTTGCTTCTCTGCCTTATGTTTATAAACTTTTGAATCTGATTGTTGTAGAGTCAAATACCGGCTTTTTAGATGATGACATGGCAGGTATTTAGGCACTGGACGAAGATTCATTTCGTCGCTTTTTTAATGACTCCAGTAGTGTGATGCTGCAGTGGTCAGTTGCTATACGGATTTTCTTTCTGACATTTTCTACATTCACACCAAATCTTTGTAAGGCACCTGTGGCTACGTACGCTCGGCTTCGGCACTATTTGATCTGAGTGGAAAAGTGTTTTTGCACTTTTGTTCGGCTTGATTAGTTCTTGCTTAGCTGTGACAGTGAGAGCTTTATCAAACTTATCGAATCATAAATCAAGGTAAGTGAAACCAAACTATTATTTCACTTAAAACATATTAAGCTGCTACCAAAGTAATCACGAACGACAATCTGTCTAAACATGCAGATATTTACTGACTGGTGGAATGAAGACTTAAGTTAGTATAAATATCGGCTGCTCTTACCTTTTTGCAACGCCCATCAAAAATTTCATAGCCCTTTAGTTTGAATGCAGTGGAATTATCAGATTAATTCAGGAAAATTAATCAGGTATGGCATACGAAGACTTCATTTACTAATTCTGTCCTTGCTACGGTTGAGTTTAACTAATTTTTGTCAGGTCCTGGATCACTGTACATGTTCTAACAAAGTGCGTATGGGTCGAGTTGCATATCAAAACAAGAATAAAAGTTATTCTTGAAAACGTATTCATTAGCGTGCATAAGTTTGAAACGGCTTTAAAGCTCTAACACTGACTGAGAACGTTGTGCTTCATAATGAAACAGGTAAGTTGAAGAATGAGATTTTTCAAAACGTAGGCGAGTTTTACTGGATATGATTAGTGCTCAGTGCTCATTCTACACACATTCTGTTTCGGATATTCACTTTCTGAATCTGTTACTGGCTAATTGTAGGTGGTAGCATAGTTATGTTGATAATGATTAGTTTTAAGTAATACGGGGGTGGAAAATGGGATGCAAAATTTAAAGGAAAGTGCGGGAATGAGGAGTGGAAGTGCATTTCACGAATGCTCACCACCATAATATTATGTTTTGACAAACACATGGTGCCATTCCAAGTAAACACATCATCATCTCATTGGTGTGCCGGCTTTGAATTTTTGAAATCGCTCGTTGACCGCTTAAAAGAAAATTTTCGATAATCAAAACTTGTTGAATTATAGTCTTCGAAGTTTTTCTTTACCCAGATTTTGTAAAATGGTTTTTACAGGAGGTGGAATCATATTGAGGTATAAAAATGAGATTTTATTTCGTTGGTTTACTTCCATTTTAATGACGAATTAGGAAATTTCATAATTCGATAAGGATGAAGATAATATTTACTTCGATGTTTATAACTGGTTTGGTTGCCAAGACACGCTTAAGTTTTCAGTATTACTAATCATATCAATATTCTCATGCTTGTAAGATGTGTGTAAATTTCCAGGCGTCTCTAATTTATAAGTAAGTGTGAGACTAACGCGATGGCAGGGCACTAAATGCGAGGGGGCGGAAATTTTGCAGCATGCTGACAAAAGCATTTCACAGAAACAAGTCATGGTGTAAAGTCACAGCATTGCGATTAATTGTTTTTTGACATTATTATCTCTGCCACGTAATAGCATATCAAGTAGAGAGTTCCATTCAATTGAGCTCCCATGGAAAATTTCTGCGTAGATGAAGTGCTCGACGGACCTCTTTTTATTTTTCCAAAACAAGTCCTTCGGTTATTGTTAATCTTTAGTAAGTCCTTCATTGTATGTATTGTTTTAATGATGTCAGTATTGTGTGATTTTCAGCTTTAACATCAGAGCAGAGATTTTTCTGATTTCCTAGTTACGCTCCAACTTAAAAGAAACCTAGTGGAATAGTGTTTAACAATTAGGTAGTAGTTCTGGTTCTGATACTTTCATATGTATTTAGGATAGATAGATGATGAGTCAAGTCAGGATTGATTATCTTATCTTCATGATGACAAAAAATATGTTGTCAACCGGTCATGAATTTCGTATAAAAGGAGGGGCACTTATCATTCTGTTCCTTCCATTTGACTTACAGGCATTTCGTAGCGAAAAGCACACAACTGAGATTTTTGTGTCACTTTGCGTTTGCTGGTACTCGGACAAGGTCCCTGGACTCTGCTGTAAGATCCTTTAGTCCTCCGTTTAGAATTGTTCTACTTTCGAGGAAAATGTCATCTCTCCCTGGGTCTATCAGGGCTAATATGCCCACGTAAGTTTTTGCATAAATTACATGTAAATTACTTTACAGGTATAATATAATGCTAAGTTCATGTGAATAATCATTTTAATTCTTCGCTTTTGACTTGTGAAATTTGTAGGCTCTCCGTATGCTCGGCTCTGGCAAGTGCCAAAGACCGATATGATGCTCTGATTGTGGTTAGCCCGGACATTCCGAAGAACCAACCCTTTGAATCCGTGCTGCAGAAACTAAAAGAAGTGAGACTCCACTTCATCCGTGTTATTCACTATATCCCCGTCCACCCGTTTTCAAAATAGTATTTTGGTTAGTTACAGTATGCATTCGTTTGTATTTATATTTTCAGATTGACTCCTCGCTTATTAAGGAAGGGTGTGTCGCACTTTGTGAAGATGCCCCTGGTCGTCGTTTAGTTTTTTCGCCTATCGGTCGAATTGACCCTGATTACGATGACGTCAGAGTATTTGCTGAAGCCGCTAAGAAAGGAATGAAACGGTAAGATCCTCTAGCAAATGAAAGTTTAAAATCAGAAGTCTAATTAAAATTTTCTAATTGATGGCATTTAGTGCGGTTGGTGCCGGAGCTAAATCTCCTCTTTTGCTTGTTGAGGGATGTCTCCACTTCCGCAATCAGGTCTTAGTAAGTCTTCTCGGTGCTTTGGAGCAAGTCTATGAGGTAAATCCGTAGAATATTGCGAAACTAACTTGTGAAATAACCGCAGTACTACAAAGTTTCTTCATGTTATAGCCCTTGCACTATCGGGAATCAGTGAAGAAGGAGCCTCCAGTAACATCGATTGGTCTTTATGGTGAAAATGAGGAAGAGTCATCCCGTATTGTGCAGCTCGCGATGAAGCTGTCGGAGGGGTTGTAAGTTACACGGACACATTTTTGTCACATGTGAAACGCGTAAAACTTTTAATACGAAAAATGTTCTTCGCAACTAAAAAATTGTGATCTTTTTAATCTATAGGTTGGTCGCCCGAGACATAGGTGGAGGTGATCCAGAACGAATGTAAGAAACTGTGTGTTCTTACGGTTAAGCAAGTGATAAGTGAAAGAATATTATAGACTGATTGAATTGTGTTTTATTAGGGCCCCACCACGAGTTGCTTCATACGTGAAGGAAATCTTCGCTGGTTCCTGTGTCAAAATAGACGTAATTGATGACACTACAAAGTTGGAGCAGGAGTTTCCATTGTTTGCTGCTGTAAACCGGGCCGCTAGTGGTAATTGAAATGTTTTACATGAAGTTTTAATTTGGTAACTAGACTATTCCCGATTTATCGTAATATTCAATAATTATATTAATAGTCATCGAACGTCACCGCGGCTGTATCATCATTCTGACATACGATGGAGAAAAGATTAACGATGATAAGAAGAACGTTTATCTCGTTGGAAAGGGAATCACATACGACACGGTATTGATTGATTTTATTAACAAAGATTATTTAATTCATTGATTTAACTCTGTCTTTATATGGATGCTGAAGGAATATTTTTTCTGCAGGGTGGTGCTGACATCAAGGCTGGAGGTATTATGGCGGGCATGTCTCGAGACAAATGTGGTGCTGCTGCGGTTGCAGGATTTTTTCAAGTAAGTTTTGTGCCAATGAAAGGAAATCTCGTGACTATGCCATATTTATCAAGGAGTTGAATAATGACAAAAAAATGATTCATTCTGTAGGTTCTCCGTAACTTCCAACCAAAAAATATTCGCGTTGTGGGACTCATGTGTGTTGCTCGTAATAGCGTTGGAGAGAACTGCTATGTCTCCGACGAAGTGATTACTAGTAGAGCAGGTCTTCGCATTGCCTGGCAGTTGGAAATTACACGGTTAGCAGTTTTCCTGTTTCAAAACTACACACATTTGTATTCATGTGCAATAATAGCACAATGAATTATGTCACCTATTTCTTAGGCATCCGTTGACAATGGTCCTGCCCGAAAAGCCAATTTCACTCCCCAAATTCAGAAGGCTGGCGAAGAGATGGGAGACATGATCGAACTGAGCTCTCTTCGTAGAGAGGACTTGAAGTTTATCAAAAGTAATCAAAATTTACTTTTAGACTTTTAAACATTTAAAATATGTTGACATGCCTTTTAATGGTCCTTAATTATGAACTCACGTAGGCACGGGCGTCGGAGAGGACTTACTCCAGTGCAATAACGCTGCATCTTCTAGAACTCCGCGTGGCCATCAATTCCCTATGGCATTTATGCTTGAGGCAGCTGGACTTGAAAAGGTACGGGAAAACTCTACACTGAACATTTAAAAAAATATCAGTAGATTTGAAATGGCTCACGTTCATTCATACTTGCAGTATGGCAGTGATAGCCCCACACCATTGAAATATACACATCTTGACATCGCTGGAGCTTCTGGGGAAGTCCCCGACACTCCAACTGGAGTGCCAATCTTGGCCATGTCAAAGTTGTTCTTTGGGGACCAGTTCTCTTTCTAAGGAAAAACTCAAGTGATATATCGATATTATATACACTCTTCCAAGATATTTACTTTACCACATATGCAGCTCGTTTGCATGTATCCATTTGTTTTCTTTTTCATCAGAGTAATGTCAGAGAGTTCTCAAGCTCGTTATTCCACTCGTAAAAGTATATGCGTTTCGTGAATAGTGAATCATAACCACAAGTTATCTTCTCAAAGTCCTCATGTACCTTCAGAATTTTTTAATTGCTTTCATTTTCACACTTCATAGCAATCAATTATCTCTTGGTTCATGAAGTACTCAGCCAATAGCCTGTGCTCTGGTGTAGTAGTTGAACTTCCGCAAAAGCTTAATAAATTGTTAGCAAAATCTGGTTTTTTATCGACAAACCTTATTTTTCGCCTGGTTCGCATCGTTAAACATTCGCATACTTTCCTACCCGGGCACTTTCCCATGGGCTCACAATGCACCATCGATCATTGTTAATGCTCTACCCTTCCTCATTAGGTACTTATTCACTTCTTACGTGTATTAACCAACCAGTGATTTTTACCGACTGATTCATCAATCAATCAATCGCTCTGTTCAAATTGCGACGATAACTTTTAAACTTTAATGCTAGCTTGCTTAACAGCAGTATCATCAAAAGAAAATGAATCCGAAAAATCTACCTTCCTGTAAGGCAAAGCCTCCATCCTCTTCATAGCGTTAAATCTTAATGCGTAACTGCTCATATTTGTGAGCAGGAATACCTGTTTTCTTCTCTTTGTCTTCAGGAAATAAGTAAGATATATTCGACAAGAGTTAAGCTCAGGTACGTACCACAGAAAGCAGCACAGTCCATCTTCCTAAGGAATGGGTAGCTGGTAGCTAGTTAGTCACACAGACTTAAGATTTAGCAAGCAGGCAAGCATCCATCACATCACTCCTCTTTTTGCATCACACCATCATAGAAGACGCAACAAGTGTATCCGTGTGAACTCCTCAGCTCCTCTCATCTTCTCCTTTTCAAGAAAGTTTTTCTGAATGGCAGAAAGTAAGCCTTTCATACCATATCATATCATCATCAAAGTTGCATAATGTATAATCGTACCTGCTTCTTCAAACCGGCATAGCTTGGCACAGCTTCTTCCGTCATCCTCCTCCTGCCTACCTAACTGCCTTACTCGGTTCGGTCGGACACTACAGGCTAAGCAGCAGGAGGAGAAGAATCGTTTTGTAGGTATTAAGTACATATTTCGCCATTTAAGACTTTGCTAACTCCATGTACACGCAAAATATCCCGAAGTTCTTTAGTGCCTATTACCTGCACATTTAAAGAGGAAAAAAAACTTGCAACAAAAACCGAGAACGATGATGATGATGTACACACACACCGAGAAGCAAAAAATATATGGGTCAAAAAGTGAATGACTTTATGTGCAAAAGAAACTTCCGTGGCAGGTATTATTGCTGGATGGAATGTATGTGAGTGCAAACGAAGAAAGCATGACGAACTCAACCATCAACATCATTATATCAGCAACAGCGGGGAATAATATTGTTCTTCCCTCATTTTATCACGTCTTCAAAAGAAGGAAAAAATCCCTATTGCTCCCCGATTAGAATTGGTTTTTCTTCGGATTTTTTTTTAATGCAACTTGAAAATTGCGCTCTTTCAAGTCGGAAAATATATACAATGTTTGACGAACGTTCTCTGGATTAAAATGTCTCATCATCATCATCATCATCATTATCGGTTCTAGGAAGTGGAAAACCTTTGCAATGCATTTGTTTTTATTTGCGATATAAGTAAATCGCTAAAACAAGTATTTTGAGTTGACAAACTTCCCATTCTTTTCTAAATGTACTTATTTAATTAGCAATCCTTCTTTCAGAGGCGGAAATGAAATGAAAGTTCCTTTAATGTACCTTACCTAATGTGAATTTTCAACTTTGTCATATATATTCATGCATGCAAATGTTTCTTAAAATATGAGGCATCGTCACATCTTTTCCAGTTTTTTCAATCTGCTGCTTATGTTATTCAACGGGGTCCTTATGGGGGAAGGGGATGAACAAGCGAGAAAGTAAAAATGAAGATGAGAGATGCGTTTTATGTAACTTTAACCATTTCCTTCGCCAATTGCATTTTTTTTCAACCTTTTGTTCGCGGATGACGTGATGCGATACGTTATGCTGCATTATTGCGTAACTGTAAATCGGCAATAAAAAACTGGTCATGTAACATTCTGATTTTTGCGGTGCAAAAAAAAAACATTTCTCTTATTGATTTTTCCTTATATCATCGCTTATCAATGATGATCATGATCATTTCGTTCGTGGGAAATGAATGACTTTTTTGCCTCGCGAAAACTGCACTCTCATTCACCGTTCTTTTTTCGAAGCAGGAAAAAGTACTTTTCTGCTCTTTCATTCACTGTCTTGGTCCTGATCTCTTCGATTCGCGTATGGTGCACTGATTTCCTCAAACTTTCCCCTGAAAAAGCAAGAGGTTTTCCTATCATCATGTTGCGCAATCGCACCGTTACTTACTTAGATCCTGAGCTCAGAGTCAAAATGTTGCACAAATTCCTCAATCCTATATGATCTTATCATTATCCTAATAACCTCATAGCTATGCCCCCCTCTTGATAAAAATGATGAAGATCCTTATGCAAGTTTGCTCATTCGAGTGAAATTCGATCCACACCTAGCAAAAAAAAAGTATTATTACGTAGGAACAGGAAGGGATATTTTTTTCTCGCAGAATGTGAAGTGTGCTTTCTCGTTCAAGTCTCAAGACTCAAAAACAAGGGCTCGCAACCACGGGGGTAGGTATTTTGAAGGGGTACTTATTGAAGCAATGAGCTGGTGGTGACCCTGCAAAATCAAAAAGGAAGAAGCATTTGATGATACGCGCGATTAAAACTATGTTCTATTCTTTACTGCTGGTGTGAGATGATAAAAATATATCGTACCGCGCGTGAAGGAGGAAGTTGTTTCAGGAGGATTTTCAAAAATACTCTGAAGGATGTAAATGAAGATAAAAAGCGAACCTTATATTGGGAGACCTGCACGATATGTAGGCATGCACGAGTAGAATATTTTTGATGGGGTACTTACTTATTACGATCCTTTGCCATTGTGGTAGTAGTAGTAGTCTCTCTTTTAATTACGGAGTAAGAAGTACTCTTGGATTCGTTTATCGGTTTTGTGATACAACCCTTTCGATTTTTTGTGGCGGAAGATTCATTCATTAAAACGGTATCGCTCCCATTTTACGGGTATGAAATAAACAAGCATTCATTTTTCACAACCTCCAAAAATACCATTTAAAACCAACAGGTTCCTCATCCTCTTCGTGTTAGATTTCCTCAATGCAGTTGATGCATCTGAAGATTTTTATGAAAGATTTAAGCAGAGACTCTTTTATTTATTAGATTGTGGCAGTATGAAATTTACCCGTTCGATAAAAAAAGACATTTTACTTCTGCATGAGGAGAAGACTCATGTAATACGATGAATTCTATTCTTCAGCATCTTTCACTTTTTTTCATTTCTGGAAAAATTGAAAAGGAATTTTTTTCTGAAAATAAACTTTAAACCAGCGGCATCTTAAGGGAAGGTCAAGAGGACCGGGTGTTTCCATAGTTACGTCATCACACCACCCTTTTCCCATTATTTGCTAACCCATTCATACTCTATTATTGGATTCCCCGGTGGCAGTTGTTCTGTCCACTTAAAAGGGCAAACAGTATAACATCAATAAGTAGGTGCCGGCCAGCGGACCTATTCTTTTTCGTTCTTCTCGTTTTCGGAGCATTTTTATAGAAAAATCCTTTAAAATCAGTATCAAATTTCATGGGAATGAAACTGAAATTTATTGAAAGAGGTAAAATAGATCTGTTTTGATCCAGTCTCTTATATTCAAGACCTCCAGTACACGCACTTATTTTTTTTTTTACTAAAAACAATATTTACAGTGAGTAAATGTGTAAAGTCCTCCATTCCTTCGATGAGAAAAAGATTCCAGTTTCACATGACCTTCACATTGACATTCGATAACACACTGGAAGTTTCCCATTGTTGAACAAAAAGTACTTTACCAAACCGTTATGAATTTTTTTACTTGTTTACATCCGCTTCTCCTTCACATTAAAATTTTGTTTTAAAAAATGCTACGCAAAAAAAACACCACCTCATTCATCATGATCATCATCATTCATCCCTAAAATATTCCAGGAAACCCCAATAAACGTCAAAAACTCGTGAGCACAAGTAATGAGTGGCACAATAAAAAACGTTTGGCATTGACAATGATTTTTTCTTCTTCTATTTTTATGAATACATCTGCATCTTTATTTGAAGCTGCACCATGAATGGAAGTACATGCACACATAGTGGAGCCTTGGTACCTGTGTCGTCCCCTGGCTTTGGCTCATACTCTCCTGGAGATTCTAAGAATATGATAATTTAGGCCCATGGATGTCCCTTAATCCCTCTTCTTTTTTCCCGTGATATAAATGTTTCAAAAGTGATGAATAGATGAATGATAATTGGCTCTAAGTTCTCGCAGGTAGACATAAACTTTGTTTGAAACGTTTTTTGGAAAAAATTGAATTGTTATTGCTATTCTATTTTTTATTTATTATTATTATCATTCATTTTTTTAAGAAAAAAATCAGCCCTATTTTTTCGGCATGCTTACCCGAAAAGCCACAAAATATATTATGCATTATAAAGAAGGAAGCTCTAGCTTCTTCAAGTACTCCTCCTGATCATCATTACCAGGGATCTTGGTGTTTTATAATTTCAAAAGAAAAGTTTACTTATTATTGCTGAGCACTTTTCCTTCACGGCTCATTCCGTCGCGCAGGCCCGACTCACTCACAGGTACGCAGTCTCTTCAGTCTGCTCCTCTTCTTCTTCTTTTCCTGATGAATGCGTGCACATTCATCATTTTATTTTCTTCCTCCTGCTCATCATCATGATCATCTTAATGTGTGTACACACCACTTTGCTTCATCATCATCATCATCATCATGAATAAAAATAATATTTTATCTTCTCTGTTCCGTTGCTCTAGCTCGATATTCTCTTTGTGTGCGCATTACTTACATCTCCCCCTCCATTGTGTACTGAAGGAGGAGCCCTGTCCGGGAAGAAATATTTATTGTACACGCAGGGACCCCTATATGATACCCAAAAGTACCGTAATCTTTAAGGTCAATGTCCCTTCTCCCTTAAGTGAGTAATAATAATAATAATGCATTCACATGTACCCTTTGTTACACATCGTAGTCTTCTGTGCACTTACTTACCTCCACCTTCACGAAGATGTTGATGATGATGATGATGATCAACGATCAAGATCTCCCATCCATCCGTAGAAACAGACATCGCACAAGAGGGAGGAAGAGGATTTAGGATTATTATGATGAGGGAGGATGACGATGAAGACTTGGACGGACGACGTCGAAGATCGTTGTCGTCCTCGTCGTCGGTGGTATAACTGTGTGTCCATCATCATCGTATTGTTATTCAGATTGCATGGTTTCATCCATCCTTGCATAACACTGTTTAGTTTTTTCCCGCTGCTTTCATGGAAGGAAACGCATTCCAATGAATCCAATGCAACAGCCAACAGCACCGGTAGTGGTGGTGGTGGTGGTGGGGAAACATACATAAAAAACGTCAAGATTATAATAATAATCACGACAACAAAGCAACTGTTCTGCTTCCTACCTTTTTCCTTGGGCGATGGTGATGTAATCCTAGATCAAGATAGACAGGTAGTAAAGTAACGTTATGTATCGTCATCATCATCATCATCACCACCACCTCCATCCACCTTGTCTGCGTCGTTATAATCATTGTATTTTTTATTATTCCTACTTGTTATTATTGAGTTGCACCAGTGAATTCCCTTACAAAACCAATAAACCTTTGGACGTGCAAGTAAATATGAGTGCATTCTTGATGGTGTGGTTGTAACAAAAAGCCAGCGTATATACAAATGAATCGAAGTACCCCTCCCCCTCCGCTCCGTGTCTCGTGATACTTGAGACGATTGCAATCACTGGTTTTTTTTCAGCCCAATTGTCATTCTAATAATAATTATTATTATTACCCCTCTGTGGTATCATATTCCTCTTGGGGAAAAAACTGAAGCAATTTTCTGCTTCCTCTTGCGGCTTCCTAAAAAAATATGTTTTTTTATTGGAGTGGATTCGAAAACCAATATTCACAATCAAATTAAGGGAAGCTGCCTACTGCATAAATTTACTTGCTGGTATAGCAATTTCGTAATTTCCTCTTTAAGCATCCATTATACTGTACCCTAATCAATCGAGAAGAGCACGGAAGGAGGGTTTTTGTGTGCTCACCGTACTTAGTCACCATTTGATCCTTTAATCCATCCTTCCGTGTATGCCACTTTGATAAGAGCAGAACAATGCCTAGCGAAAGCATGGCTGTATACTTTGAAGGAAAATAGAGTCTCAGGTCCTCATGCGTGTTTGGGCATGTAAGTACTCTAGCGAAGAACATGATGCTACTTAATTAAAGAAACTGTTATCTGTACGGTTTTACGGTATAAGCGGAATGGTTAAAAAGCATCAAATTATTGCTTCCCCATCACCCAAGTCACGAGAAATGTAGTACTTACTTAACAAAAGGAACAAAACGGATACAACGTTTCTGCCCCATGTCGTTACGTAACCAGTATGAACTCGCGAAAATCATTTGGTGGTCGGTCGTGTCGTACCCTGTCTGGTGAATGTGAAAACCCATGATTGATAATAAAGAAAAAGTCTTCATTGCAATGCAAAAGATTTTTACAGAGTCTCAGATCGCAAAAGATGAAAACAAAAGCTGTGAAATCTTACTGTTAAAAAAACCGTTTTGCATATGAGGAAAGGTACATAGGATTATCTGAATACGAAACGTTTTGACGAATTTGACACTTGTACTAAATGAAGCCCTTTCTTCCATTAGGTGTAAGTAACTGCATCTCTCCATCATTACTAATTACATATTGTGAAGCACGTTTCTCCTGAGGGGTGTAAGTATGAAATAATAGTTTTAAAGCTTACTTATGCATTACTTACGTATCCCGACACAACCCATTCCCTTTTCTCCTCTGACAAGACTGAGAGGAGAAAAGAAGAAAGGAAAAACAGATAACGGAATCCTCCCCATTGAATGTCTACTTGAAGTAAGTACTTTATCAACACACACGGTAAGGGTATGGGAGAAGAAACGTGATCTCAACATAACAATCACCATCATCCCCGCACTGAATGAATTGGATTGGATGGCGATGATGATAATGATGATGATGAGCAGACCACAGAGTCAAGTGATGCATGCAACAGGACGATTCTGCAGTTATGTTTGCTGGTCCCTGAAAAAAAAACGATGAAATCGGTTAGAACTAGAAAGAAACGGTACTCCCATTAACGCCTCAGAGCAAGTTTGAATGCTGCAATGGTCTTCGTGGAGGGTGCAACAATTTGCATTGTCATGTCACATTTTTGCGTGATCACTCACATCTCTCTTGGAGGCTGGCTGTTATTGCATGAACAGTTATCCACAACCTCTTCATGGAAAGAACTTACGGTAAAGCGCAGAAATGTCAACCAGTAAAAGGCAGTAATAAAAAAGGAAGAGTGCAGGAGAGTGTGGCGTCATCCCATATAATAACGGAATACCGCACACAGCGGCAACGCTGCGTAGACTTTGGTCAACACAGAATTTCGCGAAAAGTTGAAGAGCAAGTATTCAATTACAATGTAGTATGAACGTCAAGATCAAACCGAAGAAAGTTTTGTATATTTTGTATCTTATGTGAAGGGAAATGGTTTTTGTTTCACTTGTCCATTGTTTTAAGGAAATAAATCTTCACTGGGATTTAAATACCATTATGTTGTTATTACAATGGTGACTGTGAAGTCATTTCCGCTTAGCATTCACCCATTCTCCTTCACATGTGCCCTTTTCTTCAAGTATGGTCACTCATGCATCCATGATCCATGCATTTTACCTAATTACCCTTTCGCATTTTTTTTCTTTTTCTTCCTGTCTCAAATGACCTCAGTGAAAGGTCATCGTCGTAAGGAAAGGGAAAATGGATTTCTGCATTGATGGACTCCGTAAAGAATCAGGGAGTGTCAACGTCTCATCCGACGACTGACCAACTAATAAAAGGTCGTTGAGCTATCTCTCAAAAGTATCAACAAAAAGTCTCTTTTTTAAACAGAGAGGTTAATCACCACCACTGTCAAAAACATGCAAATGACATACATGACTGACTGTCAGCACCTTGCACACGATAAGTATTGTATCGCTGATGCACCCGCACTGTTGCAAGCCGGAACCGATCTTTTTAAGGTTCAAGAAGGAAGGGCCTTTCTCAATCAACATGAATCATGGACTTGTGTGATAAATTCGGTAACAGTCAAAAAAAAAAATACTTACCAGCTGCAACTAAATAGATGTGCGCATACCTCCACAGTATTAAGCATGCAGTCACTTGACCTTTAAAAAACTTGAGTGCTTAAGGACCTTCCTTAAAATGTGGTGAGTATGCGTAGCACAAATTATTTTCGCGCTTGTATCATTCATGATGACTCCTTTCCTTTCATTTCGGCGTTTTACCAAATTCATGGATGGATGGTCAAGAGTGTAGGTATATATGCACCCAGTTTCATTCTTTGCATCTATAAAATGAGTAAGTAATGTGTCTCGATCATCTTCAAAGTTCACCCTTTTCCCTCAGACCAGCTCGTTGTGCTCACCTATAAAAATCCTCATTGTTCGATAAACTCACTCGGGAAAGCTTTTATTTATAGCTTTTTTTTCTGTAAGACCATTTTTTCTTTGGTAATGAAGGTCTTCTTGTAGTAGCCTAGCCCTTGTCCATGGTGCTTGATTGCTAGGCATAATGCATTGGGCTTGTCTGACCCTGAGGAGAATGCCCTCCGTGGAGCATTTAACCCTGAAAAAATATGATGGGGATACTATATATTCACTCACATGCACAAACAAATAGGTATATTTTTTCTCCACAAATTGGTTAGTAGTACATGAGACCATTAAGCATGCACAAGAAGTCTAGTCAGTGGGCAGATTCTCGAAAAATCAGAAATGCCTCTTGACATTCATTTTCAATTTTTATTTCACAGATTCATTCCTGTGAGAAATTCCACCCCTTCAATTTTGGCCTTCCTCTCTACATTAGATAGGCTAGCATCTGAATCTGCAATGACTTTCAATGTAATATTCCTCCACATGCAATAAAGATGAGTGTTTAAAATGTATTCAGTCTGACTTTTAAGTATACCTTTTGAGCATACTTAATGATGAACAATACAATTGTCATTGCATCCGAGTTTACCAAAACTAGAAATCAGTCAGTAGAATGATCCTCCAACTTGTCCGAAGGGAAACACCATGCCTTGATAATATTGGCGCTTAAGACCTTAAGGTCCTTCCATCATGCTTAACTTCATTCTGAACTGCTGTTGGACTGTCACGAAGGTGTGATTGATAAGTATTTAGAATAAAGGGTGCATTCATGGAGTCGTGGTTATGCTGGATGAGACGACGAGCAAAACTATAAAAAGTGTGGATATGATATGTTACCACACTCAAGTAACCTGGCTAAAAATTGGCTGGTACTTTACATACTGATTACATTGATTATTGATTGCATGGCAAAAAATGCACGAAATATATTATATATTCGATATATGATGTGCACTTATATATGTTATGACTTTTCGGAGTTCAACAAGTACACATTTTGTGCCTACCATGCCGAAAAGAACATGGTCCATCGCATTTTTTATGACAAAGTTCAAGAATCCATAACTCCATGTACACTGATATACCTACCTACCATGCTGAACTAAACCAAACTCTGCGTAACATTTTTGGTAGAAGTGCAGACCCTAAAATTTAAAAAAAAAAATCCACAGCCGGTGCCATTCCTCACGTGAGTGAGTATTGCGAGCAGTAAGTGAGATTCCATTTGAAAAAAATAAGGTAAGCAACTTGACTCTTAGTCATCTCATCTCATTGTTCATAATCACCCTCATCGGTCAAGAGAGCTTATTGTTGTAAGTAGTTGTAGTCAGTTTTCTCTTTCATTTGCTCCCACTCCACCAAAAACTCTCTCGTTTGAATGATGATCAGGGAAAATATCTTCCCTGATGAAGAGGGCACGCACCGCAGACGTAGGTAATGACAGCAAAAGCAAAACGGCGAAATTGAAAAGGGCAGGGGAGAAATTGGTAGAAAAGCGAACAGAAGGTTAAAAAAGGACCTGTGCAATGCGGATTTTTTTCTTCATCTTCTCTGGCCGTATGGTCTGGCCTGGCCTTTTCGCTGGATGTGAAGAGGAAAAGATTTATATTTTTTTATTGTAGTGTAAATGTTCCAGCCAGAAAGTAATTTCTTTCGAAGGTACGGGTATAAAAAAATAAAGCGTGCGATGCGGTGTTATGTTATATTGTTAAGTACAGGGATCCTACAATCAGAGGAGGAGGGAAGATTGCAGAATCATCATCATCATCATCATCATCATCATGCATCACTTGGTCTTGGTACTGATGATCGTTTCTTCTGCTTTATTGAAAAACAATAATTAAAAAATGACTGTCGGTCGATCGTCGTCGGTCGGTGCCATTGAGGGGGAAGTGCAGTTGCGCTCATTTATTTAGAATTTGACCGTGTAACCAACTGTTCAACTTTTAGGATTTTTGCTGAAGCAGCCGGCACAAGACCTTGAGAGTAATTTTTCTGAGGAAAAAATATCAGAATGGATTTCTGGAGTCGCAGAGAGAGAGAGAGCCACAATCAATCATCGACACAATACCTATTTCACCCGTCCAGTTGTATTCCTTTGGGCTGTAGAGAGGATGGGGTGGAAGGAGTGAATATTTAGAAGTTTGCTGATATGAATTTGCATAATGCGAAAATCAGAGTAGGGATTAGGGGGTGCTCTTGAAAAACAAAGTGTTGAAATTTATTGGCGGGTGAGTAGAACTACACAGGAAAGACAAAAATTAATGATAAAATAACAACGAATTTTTCTCGGGTAAATACGCCCTGTAAGTACTTATCGTTCCCATTAGAAGAGCGTGTTTGCAAGAATTCTTACGATGGATTTTTTATTACCCCCCGTGGGGGCTAACAGGAGCGTAAATTTTGAAATAACAAAATCATCCATGTCATAAAGTAACTTTTGCAACGACACGAGCACGGGTATTTATGCGTTGGCCATTTTGCTTTGTTTGATTCCAGCCCGTCCGTAGGCACCTGCCCTATCATCCATTGCAAACAAATTAGGCATCTGGAGGGATGGATGCGAAGAGCACAAGTACCTATAAAGCAATAACAATAATAATGGCTACAATAATTTGCTAAGGTAGGCTAGTGTGCAATAATGCTTTAGCTTTATTACGGCGGCATAACGCAATAAAAACACGATTTTTTGCTTGTTTCACACGAGTTATTCAGAATTTTAAGTGAAATTCTTCGGATACAAAATATACTTTATTGCGAATACTTAGGGAGAGGAAGCACATCTGCCATTCCGATAAGACCCCTCCATGCATGCGTATTCAACATGTCTCGGGAAGTGAGTGGAAAATGGAAGAATGAATGTCAAACTGAAGCCGAACTAAAAAAAATGTACCTGAGGAGGTGGTAATCAAAATCTACCTGGCCAAGAGTCAAGTCCTACAGCCATTAATTGAAATGCCTACGTAAACAAAAAAAGGAAAAGGGTTCGCAAAAACTGTTTTGTTGAATGATCAATAGAGGAGAAATAGTGTGGATGAATAGGTGTTGCCAAAATAATAAAATTGCATCTTAAATTAGCTCCATGAAGAGAAATGGTTATGCACTTTAGACTCCAGTACACGTCAATAGAACCAGGTCCGCTCGTGTGTGAGTACTTAGGTAATTTGATTAACGTATGTATTTGTCAGCCGTCATCGTCTAAATAATAACAACATTAGGGAAAATTGTGCACAAATATGAGCGCAAGTGTGACCATGAGCAAAGTACTAAATTTGTGGTAATAAAATTGAATGCAGGAAAAGAAGGAAACGGAGTCAACCAGGAAACTTTTTTTGAAAAAAAAGAAGTAACTCGTGACAAAATCTCTTTCCCAAGCTCAGAAGTATTTATAGAAGTCCTGTAAAGTATTTATGTATGTTGTTGTAAGAAGTGCAAGTGGTCGCGGTATCGTAATCGTAACAATAATAACATGATATGAGGAGAGGAATACTAAAAATGATGGGAGAAACATATCATAATGATAAGTGTGTATTATGCAAGTACATAAGTAATCACGCAGACGATGATGATGATGACGACGATGATTACATGCGGTGTGGTGTGGTGTTCTATAATGGGTAAAAGTTGAACTGCATAAAAGCAACTTGTTAAACCGACGAAGAAGAAGGAGAAGAGAGGAGGAGAAAAAAATCGACTTGAGCGAGAGGGTATTAGGCCAATGTTCGCTTTACTGCTTTCGTTGGCAGACCTTCACTACCACAAATCAGTTTGGGGTGAACGGTTGAACCCAACAACAGCACATGATGAAAAGGAAACTACGAAGCGCTGAAATCATCATTATCATTATCCCATCGACATCACCCACCACCACGAACACGCATTCATTATTTCCAACGCCACTTTTTTATTGCAATAAGTAGTCGAAGTGCACTTCTACCCGAAGATTTTTCTCCGATTGTTGCATTTCTACTCTAATGCATTGACATGCTTTTAGCTCTGAAAATGTTTGCAATGATTGGGTGCATTGCATTGCAATGTAAGAATGGATTGAAGGAGTACGGAAAAAATGGGGAATGCATCCGACTGAGAAATTTGACTTTGAAATTGGGAGCGTTCCTTGTATGAAAACGGTTACAGTGGGTGATGCGATGGTTAGTACTTGACCTACGCACATTTTTCGTGATGATGAGGATGATGAAGCGTCTCTTTTTTCATATGAACGAAATAACAACTACTATTCACCTGCAGCCCCTGTTGCATGCACTTTGAATATAAATGAGGAGGTATGGACGAAGAAGGGGAGGAATGAAAACGGGAGCACTCCAGAGAAAAATGTAGAGACTATGGATGATGATCATCATTATGGATGTTTTTTTCCCCGTTGCCTCACCTCAGTATTCAAATTATCCTTGAAAGGGAGCATCACCACCATCACATCACATCAGTGAGACGAAATGAAGCGAGAGGGAAAAAAAATCTTCGGTTGGAACAAGTAAGTATTAAGTATGTAAATGGGGAAAAGAAAATGGTATAGGTCCTGCCTCGCCTTCCTCAATCTTCTCCAGGAGAGTCAAAAGAGTCAACACACTCATTTGCGTGATGTGATGCTGGAAAATAAAAGATGAGACTGCCTAAGTTAGGAGATGATGATGCGGGCTGGTAAAAAAATATATATGCCACTTTACTCAAGACCAGGGAGACGCTCGCTTGCTCACTCACTCCATTCCACTTACTCAGGTTACGTAACAATGCTTACTTAAATATGTAAAAAAGTCCTAGCTGGCCATCCATTTCATGTGAAACATCCCTCAAGAAATAATGCTATTACCTTGCTCCAGCAACACAATCTGAAAAGAAAGAGAAAAATCCAAGTGCATCTAAAAATGCCGCTCCATTCCGTTTTTATAACATGCATATTTAATGATATCCAAGGAGGGAGAGACCACCATCACCAAGACATTGGATTGGGATAGGGGGCTATGGGGTTCCTTATTCACCAGGTGTGTCGTCCTCCTCGTCGTACAAGTCCATGAACTCCACTCCACAAGCGATTCCACTTGTGCTGATGTTACTCACTCAGTCAGCCCTCCGAGTATTTTTTTAATATCAAACGAGGATTTTTTTGTCTCAGGAAAGTAGAAGAATCAGAGCCACATTCTTTTCGTGGATGCTTCGTCCGAAGAGAAAAAAAATATTGTTGTGATGTGAAGCAAAAGATCGACCTCGCTGCCTAGAAATTTTACCCACATTTTCCCTAAAAAACGTGCATGTGCATTAGGTTGTGAGAGTGTACAAGTTCTACTGATTTACTTACTTACTCATGATTTTGTTAGAGTTGGTCATGCATATTACGCACATCGCATCATCATCATCATCATCAAATCCATCCACCTTGCGTCTGCGAGAATTGCATTGCATCGTGAAGAAGTTGAGATAGGGCAGAGATGCAGCATCAACTTACTGATTAGAATTTGGGAGGACCACTTTTCCCTATATGTACTTATTTTGTTCTTATCAGAGTTAGATATGGATAGATTCCCACTTTTTTTTATTATCACCACTGGGTCGGGGACTGGAGGAGCTGGGTTTTAATAACGAGAGAATGGAGAATCTCCCTGCTCCACCTGATTTCCATATTTTTTTTCAGTACCGCATTCCATAGTGGCTGGGGGAAGTGGGAATTCATAAGAATGAGAGCTTTGAGACGCATCATTGAGCTTCACAATGTCGGAGGTGGATCTTGAATTGGTTAGGAGGAACAAGAAGCATCACGAATAAATTACATCTTGGAACGGATGAGAGAGAGCAACAAGCCTCTTAAGGCTGAACTTGAGAGAGAACAGCGGAATGCTTGTAAAACCTAGTAAAATGACACGTCAACCTCAACAAAAATTGTGTTGTCCACTGGGGTGAGAGAATCCCTTCAGGAAAAGAAGAAGTGGAGATACTACGAGAAAGCAGTTAAAGCTGAAATGGACTGAAGCAGTCGTGATGAGATAACAGCAACCATATATCCATACTTCTGTGGTATGACCTTCTCGACGAAAGTCTGAACACCGATCTTGGGGTGATCTTTTACTTCCATACTTTTGACTGATTTCTCGGGTGATGAGAGCTAATCCTCATTGCGATACTATTCGTCAATACTAATACAATATTTCAAATATTAGGCTATGCGACGAGTAACAACTTACAAGTAATTAATTATCATCCGGATATTGCATAGTGCAAAAAACAGTTTAATTTGCATGTGTCTCAACTCTTCGAATTGCTTATTACTTATTTGCATTTAATGCACACTAAAAGTTGTCAATTCTGAATTACTCATGGAAAACCATTCAAATGTTATCTCTTTGCTTATGACCGGTGGTGTTAAAGGGAAAACTCATGCTTGCATGTTAAGCTGGTGGTTATATCGCAATGGCGATTAACTCTCATCACCCGGGTATCCCTGAAATGGATGATGAAAGCTTTTCCTGACTTCATGCATCACCGTTGCATAACGACTCCTATGTTTTGATTTTCAATGAATGAAATGTTGTGACGAGGATGATGTTACGTCCGGTATTTTGTATCTTCCTTGAGTTGCAGGGAATGACCTCTGGAAATGATAAGTAGGAGTGAGCCGAGCCTAACAAACCACATCACCATCAAACATGAATGCTTCGTATTGAAATGCACGCATGATTTTTTTTCCTTCATAAACTGAAACTAGGCTGAACTGGATGGGATATTAGGTGCTTTGGCCAGAGATTGAATTACCTAAAGACTTTCATTTTGCACGTAAAAAAATAAATTTATCGCACATTATATTTTCAAGTACTGAGATAAGTTGAAAGGCATTTCATAATATTACGTAGTCAGAACATGCCTTGCCCCGAGACGATGGAATTGGAATTGCCGATTGATTTGCTGTTGGCTCTCTAGTTGTCTTCTCATTTAATATGGTTAATTTCTTGGCTCAAAATGAATTACAGAGAAGTTATGCAAGATTCAATGGTTCAATGTCTGTATTATTAAACCTTCAACTGGAATCATTGGTGGACAGATAGATGTTCGTGAATACGTCAGACAGTAAAAAGGTCTGGTTGTTTTCTGCTGCGTAACGTAAAAATGCAACTATCACAATTAACCTCAGTGACCGAACAAAACTGCTGACTGGAAAATGGCAGTTAACACAAAAAATTTTTTTTATGGAAATCGCCATGAACGCATGAATCAGACGATTGTGTGAGTGAATCAGGGGCATTGATTTCTTGCTTTGTTTTTCCCCAAAACGAGAAAATTCATTGACCATTTGCTTTGATTACAGATATTTATAAATACATATCATTGTAAATTAGCCAGGATTGCATTCATTTACTGTGGAATGCATCCTTTCATTTACATGTCCTCAACTGGAGAACTTATCCGGTCTAGTGAATCTCCACCTGCAAAATCCGCGAATTGCCCCAGACGGAGTGATTCAAGCTCAGTCAACAGGACACGGTGCTCTTCCTCCTTGACTGTTCTCAGCCGACTATGATACACTTACAAAACATGCGGATCAGCTTTTTGTCTTCGTTTTTTTCCACGCATGTAGAACCACCAAAATCAATCTCCAGTGTAACCTGATGCACCTCATTCAATCCAATCCAATCCATCCATCATCTGATCCGACCGATCTGCCCTGATCCTGCTTGATTGGCGTTGAGCCTGAATCGCACTCATATTTGTATGGCATGGTATGTGCGTCTGCATTTAGAGTTGCATATTTTCGCACGCCTCTCTCTCTCATTCTCTGCAGATGGTGAATTCGCTGATCGCTGTGCATGCACGTACTTACTTCTTTGCTATTACAATTAGGCAAATGAATAAATACGAGTGACTTTTAGGAAGCCCATAATAATAATAATCAGCTCATGCCGTCGATGCGTTGAAGAAACTTTGTTTCAATGGTGGCGAGGGAGTGCACGAACTCCCTCCTCCTCCTCATCATCACCGCGCTCATCAATAAGTAATCCTCGCATCCATCTCATCATCTTCATCACCATCTGAGTTTTTTTCGCATGCTGCAACAACAATAAAAAAAAGAGGAGCATACCTAATTGGAGTCATAAGTAATACTACCGCCATTGCAAGCTAAAGGAGCATATATTTATGCACGTTCAAATCATATCCTGCAAAAATCCACCATGATAGTGATGAGCCCATCTCTTTAGTTCACAATTAAGTTTTAAAAAACGAGAGCTTTTTCCTAAATCATACGGTTAAAGCGAAAGACAATGCCATTGCCACCAGGCTAGGCCAGGCCAGGCCAGGTCTGCACATAGAGAAGTTGTGGGAGCATTTGCTTATTCCTATTATTGCCCTCTCATATTGGTCTAAAATGCGAGCTGGGCTCGTGTATGCATATGAGCGGAGTATACAATTGTTATATTCTAATCGAGCCTTTCTTCACTTCAGCATCCACAAAAAAAGAACTCACTCACTCACTCACTTTACTGATGATGATGATATGATGGGTAAAGCCAGAGCTACAATGTGTAATAATGTTGTTGTTGCCGATGATGATGGTATTGAGATGATGACGATGGTGGTGGTGGTGGTGATGATGCCAGAGTTGATACAGGATGTACAAGAAACTTCACAAGTGGAAAGGAGCAAGTGCAGATCGATATATAAACGTGAGTTTGCCTCTCGTTCGGCCACCACTTGCTTTCATTTCATTCTTCCTTGCTCACTCTCATTCCCAGTGTTTTGTTCAATCCCAGAAGCTGCTTCTCTTTATGAGGGCATAAAGCAACAGGAAATAGAAGAAAGACTCCTTCAGGTAGCGATAGTGAAGAAGCAGACGAGGAGTCATTTTTCCTCGTTGATCCTACCTCTTACCATTTCGAAGCAAGCAACAAGTCAAAGTCAGAAGAAGAAACAGAAGCAAAAAGGAGAGGTGATTTCAGGGAGGCGACCAAACAGAATCCTCGACAGATATCGAAGAAGAGCCGGTGTTCTTCTTCTTCTTCCTCCTCCTCCTGGTCCTCTCGGAGAAAAGTAAGGCACTTTTACTAACCGACTTCAGTTTTATTTTCCATGGAAGGCGAAACAGGAAGCTGACGCGAAGACGACGACGACCACCGCACCAAGCCCGATCGTATCATCGTCACGACCGCGTTGATACTGTCACTGTTACACTCTCCCAGAGGGTAAACATCATCGCTCGCTCGCCTCTGTTCCTCCTCAACAGTATACACGACAAAATAGTGTACGACGACATAGACAAAATAGTACGCTCTCTCATTCTTTTCTGTGCTTCATTCTTCTCGTGAGGGCATATTATATACGTATCTTTGTGTATACATGCATATCAAGTATCACCGCCTGAAGAACCTCTCTCAAGGGAACTGTCAGAATTTCAGCTTAGACGAGCTAGTGCTATATATACAGTCCTGTGTCTGTGAATCAAATCGTCTCCTTTTTTTTCTTCATGTGTCTCTATGAATCAGTCAGTATCTCGGAAAAAAGTGGGATAAAAGGGACTGAGCTCTGAAGGAATCCTTGTTATTAGTTTTACACCAGTTGCAAAGATCAGACACTCTCTGACCACCACCAGCTTTGGAGTAGCGAGTGTGTGTGCGCTCCCTCAAGAGAAAATCAATTTCATATTTCTCCGCAAGGAAGAAAATAAAGTCTCGAGCTAAGAGAACAAAAACGTATTCAACAGATTTTTCACTGTGAACACTGAAAAATCCGACTTCGTGCTGCAGCGAGAAAAAAGACGTTTTTTCGCACTTGATTTTTACACTTGTGGTCCATGACCTCAACTGCCCCCATACAGCTGAGAGAATAATCATCATCACCACCACCACCACCACCACCACCAGCTTAACTTTACTGGTTATTGTTGGCAACACGCCAAACAATTCCTTTTTCCTTTTGTTTGGAGCAAAAAAAATATTGCGAATATCTTCATCACCATGGATCCTCAAACTCTGGACCCTACAGGCCTTTACTAGCAGGAAGAGGAGGGAACAGGTTGTCTTTCCCATACAACTTGTGCCACTATCATCAGCATCAGCTGGACGCACCGACTAACCAACCGGTCACAACAAAAGTCTCTCCTGCTCAAAAAGGCGACAGAAGAAAGAACAGTCATTGCGAAAGGGAAAAAACCTGAAGCGATTCCGTTCCAACCAATTCAGTGTCGTTTCTCTTCCTGGAAATCTTCAACAGCAAAAGAAGAAGAAGTCTTTTCTTTCCTTTGACATTTACAAAAAAACGCAACAAATCAGCAGCAAACATGGATCCCCCTAAGAAGCTCGACCCCACTGGTCTCTACTGAAGATTTTTTTGCGAGAAAAAATCTTCACACTCCTCGCAGCCCAGAAATGAAACGGAACAAACGAACAACTTAACTCTCTTCCATAGTCTCATCTTACCCCGTGAACAAAAACAACCTTCCTAAATGTTGTCAACGTAGCTGTGGGCAACCAACCCAACATAAATATTTTATTTTGATCTCTTTGGACAACCAAACTTACTTTCGGAGAAGAACAATATTTATTGTCACCTTCCTTTTGGTTGTCCCTCCATCTAAAAGCAATACAAAAAAATCTTCTACTCTCTTTTTCTCAAGACGACTTCCTTTTTTTGCAGAAAATTTTGCAAAAAAAACAACAACAACAACAATACAATTAGTCTTCAACATTATTGACCATCAGGCTTGAGAGCTGCTGCTGATTTCGGATTACTTCAACATCGTCCAACTTCAGAGACAACCATCACATCCTCCTCCACCTCCTCCAGGCTTTGCTATGGAGTCTTCACTGGACACGAGAATCTATGCTCATGAGGTAAGTCACTCTCTATTTCATTGCAATTCTCTCGATTTATTTTTTTTCTCCGAGTCTTGTCTCGTCTCTTGAAAAATATGTTTGATTGTAGCGAAGGCACATTCGTTTTTTGTTTTTCTTTTTTCTTGGGCTTCAAGCTCATAAGGTTAGGGCGAAGGCAGGAAGGTGCTCTTGAAAGAGATCCTTGTTCATTTAATACCATCCTCATCATCATCTCATCATGATACATATCCGATAAGATCCATGAAAGCGAAAACACAACACAACCAGACAGAAGCCGTAGACGATGATCGGTTCGTTTGCTCTGCTCTACACTCGCTGGAGGTGGCTTTGGCTCATGTACCACTCTCTCGCTAGACGACTGACTCAATCCACTCCCTATGCACAAAAGCCAAATCAAATGAAATGGAAAATGAAGAGGAAAAAGGGTAACCCTGCAACCTGTTGCTTAGTCAAATTTCCTCTCGGCGAAAATGAAAAAAAAAACATTTTGCAAAAAAGAAATATTATATATATTTTTTTGGTGTTATAAGTCATTAAAATGTTACACATGTTATATAACACTTCTCTCCTCCCCCAAAAATATTCTGCATTGTATCCTACCCTACCACTACCTAAAACATCATTTTCCTTTTTTTTATATTTTTTTATAAACCTAAAGAGCAGGCATCTGTCTGATTGTGAGAAGTCTGCAGTATTACCATTTTTACCTTTATTCAAATGGAATAATACCAATCTTATTACTGTCTCGGTAAAATAAAGTTTTATAGTCATTACCAGACTTGTATTTTTTGAATGAAAAAAAAATCGAAATTGACTGTCTTGTCGTTTTTTAATGTCCTTTCATTTTGCCCAGACTCAGAAGGTGAAGATGCAACTTATCTTTCTGCAGTTTTTTTTTATCATGAGAACATTATTTAAGTAGTTGCAAATAAGTAGTAAGCAAATAGTCAATGGCTATTATTGGTTCATATTTTTGTTCGCATGGAGGTTAAATGAATTGCATTACTTTGACGAACTCGATCATATCATCATCAGCATTCCTTCTCTCATCCATGGGCTCACGAATTAGGAACAAGGAAGCATGATCAAAATATCGAAATATTTTTATTTATTTATTTTCTGATCATTCCACTCATTCATTCGTCACTCACTCGCCATAATGAAAATTGACAATCAATGATCAGAACTGTAGGATCCATGGGCACTTACTCAAATGCACGAATTCATCTACTGATACTTTTAAGCTGTAATACCAATACCAATCAGAATCAAGCACAAACAAGAACTATTATCCCTTTCCCATCAATCACTCATTTTTTTTTGTTTTAAAAAATTATCAAAAAAAGTTTCATCCTATATATAATCATAATTACATCGGAAGCGCAGTCATTTCTGCTACACTCTTCCTGTACGAGAGGATTATAATATTTTTCAAAACATTGTGATCTCCCTGCCAACCACTCACTTTTGCTTGAGGTTGACGATGATGTTGCTGATTTTTTTTTCTCAACTTCTCATTTCGCTAAGTTACTACTCCTGCATAAATACACGCTCCCAGGCCTGGCTGCTGCTCATTAGAGTCTGTACTGGTCTTGAGGCTGCCTGTTTTTTTTGTTCACATAAAGTTCAACTTTGGTCATCGTCTTACTTTTTATCATGTGTGTGCAGCAGTATTATTCTTGTGGTTCAATAACAGCAGGAACAGACGACCATCACTATCATCATCATCATCAAGTTATGCAGAAAAAAAGCAAAGTATGTATGTATGTGTAACAACAACCCTTCATGTCTTGTGTGATGTGGTTCAATCATCATCATGATCATCCTCACGTCACTCGGGCCAGGAGAAGAAAAAAAAATCAAATCGTGTATCGGTCTGTCGGGTCGCTAGATAAAAGTTGCATGGCAGCGCAGCGCAAGTTGAAATGCAGTATACTCTCGATTCTCGTTGTCAGAGAAAAGGCTGGCTCGGAATCTTCGGGTTTCGCAGTTCATTCTCAATTTCTATATTGACGAGAGCCACAGAGAGTGAATTGAATTCGATGGAGTATAAAAGCCTCCGTTTTTGTTTGTCTTTAGGCCTGACTCGGCTTCAAACTGCCAGGGTTTCTGGTGTGGTGTGCAGTTCACAAGAGGAAGAAAAAAAAATCTCCTTACCTGGGCGCAGGCACACTGGCATTTCAGGTTAAACAAAGAAGAGGCATAGGCATTAAGCATTTCTTCCTTCAGAGAAGAGACCACAACATGATGCTCTACCTGTCCTTTACCTTTGCTTCGGGACTTGACAAACAAACACGAATGATTTCAGATGGAAGAAATAATAATAGCGCGTCTTTTTGTTTACCAATCAATTCAATTTCGAGAAAACAAATTTCCCAAAAAAAAACTTATTGGAGCCAGGAGTGGCGATCTATAGGGAGATGCTGAGTGAGTGAGTTGGATAGGGAATGTGCCAATTTTTGACGTGACTTGGACTCATGAGCTAGCTACTAAGCGTGTGCTCTCTCATTTTTTTGAGACAATGAATGACGACATGAATGACACTATTAATGCAACGCAAAACAAACCCAAAAATGTTGACATTTTTTGGCTCTACGCACAATAGCATCCATCACTGCCGGGAAAATCACACAATGCTCCTCTTTCAAGCGAGTTGTCACGTGAAGCCCCAATCTCTTGATTCGTTTACCACGTTGTCGTCGTCATCGTCATCATCGCTCTCGCGATGCGATTGAGTGGACGATTGAATGAATGATGATAATGATATAGGAATACCCGTGATGGATTTGATGTAGGGATATGCTCATTAAATCTATATCTCAGTCAGTGGCGAGGAGTGCCCTGATGCATGCCGGTCCTCATGTTCATCAAATGAATAACTGTTAAAAAATGCGGATGTAAATTTCGCTCACTTTTTCTGCAATATCATTGCATAGCAATAACATTCTGAACTAAAATTAACCAGTCATTTCATCATATCAATGATGGCTCGTCGCCACCACCACCACTACCACTAGAGTAGTAGTAGTCCTTTTTGAGTTGGCCAGCCAATTCACCACTCTGATTTGTACTTGACGCTTTAGTAGTGTTGCGTCGTTAGATACTTGCGACATGACATGAAAGGGTACAAGATATTGTCCTCGTGATCAGCTAGGCAGCACTTGGCAAATTCATTTTCCAAGTTGCTACTCCACATATGTACATAAGTACTTATAAACACAAACTTCACTGTTCGATCACCGCCACATTGACAGATATGACTGCGATTCTACGAGTACTTCTGGTGGGCCTTCCCAACTGGTAGTTTTTTGCTAATTCAGAAATGAATTCATTTGAAGTGTAATTTTTTTGCTTGGGACTACATTTCTGGACTTTATTTATTTATTTTTCAAATGGCAAAGAAGAAAACAACTTATTCTCCAGCACAATATTTATCAAAATAGTGTATTTATTGATCACATAACTTTGATTTTTTTTCTCTTAAAATAAGAGAGGAACTAAGTACAAAAACGTCCACCGTTTTGGCACGCTTTGTACACATGTTTTCGTGTCAGTGACAATGGGGGTGAAATGAGTCTATTCTTCTGGCGGAATTCTTCCGGGTTACACCCTTTCCGCACAAAAGCAATAATATTGACAAAAATTGACATTTATCGCGAAACGAATCATCCAGTGGTTCGGGGTTTGAGTCACTTGTCAAGATTTGCCAAACTTTTTTTCCCCCACCTAAATAGTACTACTCAAACTTGTGCATGGACATGGTTGTGAATCTATGAATAAACTACACACGCTTCACTTCATTCATTCATCTATCCATCCATTCGTTCGATTTTGATCCCTCGTTCGCAGAAATTTATAATGACAGGTGCAGCGTTCTCCTGATTTGATCGCAGTCCAAAGCACACACGAACGAGCGAAAAAAAAGAAGAAGCAGGCCGCCTGCAAAAAAGTGGATTTTTTGGTATAAGATGGCCCACTAGAATTTGGGTTATAGGGTATATCCTGTCATACAAAGAGAGTATAAATGTTTATTTTTTTTCAATGCTGGGGACACGAGCGAGGTCTGGCTTGGCTTTGGCATCTCTCATTGTAAACATCGTTTTTGTTTTTTTCTATCTCATAGAGAAAAAAATATGCTGCAATAACAAAAAATAGACACATAAGTACGTAGTACATATTTGTATCAGTGGGACTTTCATCAAGTTCACGTTTCAGATGAGGATGATGATGATGATGTTGATGTTCATATCTTATTGCTGGATGAAGGTTACTAGAGCAATGCAATTCTTTATTCAGGTTTTATGGCTCATTCTTGAGAGGACGAGATCGAGCCAATAGCATTAAGTAAGGAGCATTGTATGGGATCCCCAAGCTTATTATAATTTTTGTCATAATCTTATGAGCAGCTTTGATCTTTTTCTGGAGGATCACTCATGAGCATCGTCATCTCACCTGAAAATTGCTTGCGATGGGATTTGCCCTTTGGATTGGGTCACGATTATGCCTTTTTTTCTTTGAAGGTCGGCTTCCAATTTCAGATCATGATGAGTATCATCCCATCTTCTCCCCTGAAAAAAATGAATGCCGCGCCGCCCCAATGCACAGAGTCAATGTCATAAACATCATAATAATTGGATTAGTGTGTTCCTTCCTCCAAAGAGAAAAGAAAGGGAAATCTGGAGAAGATGCTGCTGCTGATGATGATGATGAACCGCATAACATTCATGAATTACTTCTGCTGCCGCGGAAAATGATTACTATTGTGACAGTGTGGACGACAAAAAAATGAATTGTAAAAATTTTGGAGAGGGAGAAAAAAAATATGATTTTTCCTTCTCGTTTATTACTCCAGGGCATAGTGAGGTTGGGAAGAGTCAGACTTTCATTTTTTTTCTTCCGCAAAGTGTTTTACTCAGGTTGACTTTGAGACTCAGGGATTTCTGCCGAGGCTTGGAGGTTTGAAGGATTTATTTTTGGATCTTTTTACGATCAACATTGCGATTGCAATGATAAGAGCACCGACTCCCTAAAATTAGTTTTGGAATATTGTGTTGGATGCAGAGACTATCAAATTGTTTCTCCGGGGAAGATGTCCTGTTTTTATGTTTAATTTCTTGTTCCTGGACACCCCGACTGGGTACAGGAAATCCGTTTTCCACGTAATTAAATGTTTTATTTTCTTTGTCGTCATTGCATTCGTACTTCTCACCCGTCTCTGCTTCCCTGGCCCACTCCAGTCAGGAGAGGAAGCGTGTGTTCCATTTCATTCAGAAAAAAAAGCTGGGATTTTTGAATCCCTTTAACGAAAAAAGGTGTGACGTCACTTTAAATAACTTCTCCTGACAAAATAGAGTCTGACATTGCATTACTTGCTTAACAAGGTGGAACAAAATTGCCAGAGATCTGGTGAAGATATGTTTGTGCTCTCGTGGCGTGCATGCATACGTATTCACGTACCTACCAAAACAACTTCTCGGCCACATTTGACTGCTCCTGAAAAAATGGTTTTTGTTATTGTTCGCCACTCGCTACTCCTCGCTGGAAAAATGTGTTTGGTAACGTCATTAAGTCATTTTTAAAAGATTACAAAATGATGATGATGGCAATCTCCACCATTATCACCGCCATTCACCAGCGCTGTCGTGTAGGATTCTTGGGGCCATCCCCCTTGACATAAGGATTTGTTGAGTCAGTATATGGAGCATGCAATTAGTTTGCAAGTTCTTAAATATGTCAGGTGGTAAAGATCATGATAGTGATGGTGATGATGATGAAAGAGTGCGAAAATTTGCCCTCGTGGGTGGCAGTTTACACAGGAGAACCTGTGTACCATTTTGTAATCTTTTAATGCAATAATACTTTAGCAGGAACCCTTTCCAGGCGAGTGAGTGAGTGAGTGAGTTAGTGGTGAGGTAAACGAGTGGCCAGCACTAATATCCGTCTTCGCGAGAAGACCACGTGCTTTTCAAAGAAGTAAGAGAGAGGAGGAACGTTCGGCAATTCCCCCCATATCTTTCCTCTTTTGTTCAGCTCGAGCCAAGCGGAGCGGAGCAGAGCGAGCTGCTGTGTGCAACTTTTTTTTGCCTCGTCCGTCCGGTCGGTGATTCCCCTCTTGTCCAGAAGGAAAAATAGGATTTTTTGTGGACTTCCTCTTTCATTACTCTCCGCTTACGTGCATATATTAAGTGAATCTTTAAATTGGACAGGTTTCTTTTTTCATCTGATAAAAACCCCAAAAAAGCTTGTGAGGTGAAATGAAATGAAATGCAGGGGAAAAAACCTTTCCGGATATGAAACGAAACGCAATAAGGTTTTTTTTTCGGATGCAGAAAATCATTCCTCCTTTTTGAAACTCGAGATGTGGAAATGGAATGGAGTGCATAAAAAATGTTTAATTGAATTCCGTCTAAAGAGTTAACAATTTTTTTATACACTCCCAACTGCAAGTATTGGGTTATCAAATTCAAGGTTAATATTTTCTCAATGGATAAAAAAAAGGTGGAAGGGCATGTAGACTGGCAGGATGTACATGTTTCTGTAAAAAACTCAACAAAAAGTCTGCTTTTCAAAGCTCAATGAAAACAGTTAACCTTTAAAAAAAACTTTTTATATCTCCATCTTCCCTGATGTGAAAAAAACCAACCCTTCCATTTTTATCGATAAACAGCATAAAAAATTGTCTCGAATTTCATTCTTATTCCTAAACTCTCCAAGATCAAGATAGATCCCATTTTCCCATAAAGAGTATTTACACACATTCCTAAAAAGTTCTGGAGACTAAGAAAACGTAAGTGCGGATGAGTAGTAGGGGGAGTGGGTAGCATGTTACTTTCGCAACGCTAAAATTAGGAAACGACACTTGCCACACAAGAAGCTACCATTCTCTAAGAAGTAATTCTCACCGCGCTATCCATCCATTAATTCGGTTCTGCGAGCACCACTCACTCAATCAAATCAAATTCATGCATCCATTCATTCATTCAGCATTTTTTTTAGATTGCGGGCACTGTGAATGCTTAGCTCGCGTGCTACTTATGCCTGCAATGCTATTGATATCTATTGCTTTGCATTTTTTTTTTGCAAACCACTTCGCTCAGAAGGAGTTGACATGACAGGCTCGATGCTTACTTACAATCTGTCACGTGCATCTCCATTACTTTCGGCGATCATTAAGCTCCAGCTGGAACCAACATTAGCCAGTTGCACATTTCACATTGCGAAGCGGCGATTGACTGATTATGAGTATCTATTCAAGCAGACTCGTTGGTTATTCCCCAAAATACATATCTCCTCCACTTGCATTTCCTTATGGTTTTTTCGACTTACATCTTCTTAATTACTATTTGCCATAGTCTACCCGCGCCTCCGGCATTCCTACAATACTTAAAAAATTCATAAGAGATAAGTATTCATATCAAAAATGGTTTTCATGCACTCACTCACCCACTCGCTGAAGAGTTTTTTTCGAGGGATTACTTATGACGCCATTTGCTAAATTGTGTAATGTGGTGCTATACTCCTGGGTTAACCTTGAAGTCACGGTCTTTTGGAAAGAAATATTAAAACGTTTTTCCAATAAAATGCATTCTTATCCCATTCCAGACGAAACTATATAGCACGAGAAGAAACAGCATTGAAGTGCAATGCAATGAATAATGCAATTACTCGGAATGTACACAAAGGATTGGAGAACGACTCATGCTATATACACAAGATAAATAAGTATATGAGGGTGAGGAGGAGTCACGAGTATTTTTTCCTTGTGATAATAATAATCTCACACTCTACCCCCAGATTCGCAAAGTTCATCATCGTAAAAATGTAACTAATTAAAAGGCTGATTTCAGATTGAGAATTGAATGCCGCTGCTGATGTTGTTGTTGTTGTCTTCAAAAAAATGTGAGGCGTTGAGTTGAGTGGAGTGCACAACACGCTAATAATGTGAAGTGAAGGAGGAAGATATTGTCTTCTCCTTCGAAAAAAAAACTTCAGGTTTTTCCTTAGCCGCATGTAGTATATTTTTTCTTCAAGGAGAGCTTACTTAGTTCTTCTTTCTTCGTACCAGGAAGTAAAAACGAAATGATGAGGCAGTGCAATGCAGTACAAGTATGAGAAAGTCGGAGGACTTACTTATCGCTCCATCTGATCACAAGACAATGTTATTTTTACACTTTGTTTTTATATTGTTGCAAACTGCAACTCAACTCGTTCTGCTGCGACTCTCCTCTCGGGGAAAACGTAAGTACATAATGAGAAGTGGAGATTACAGAATCGCACAGAAAGATTGTTAGAGTTTCCATCTGAGGGGCAACGCAAGACATCCCCTTCCAAGCTGTGGATGGAGGAGGAAGAGTGCTCCTCCTAACTTACCACTTACAATTTTCAAGCTGTGCGCCTGATGAAAGGACTCAATCGTGAAATGGTCACATCTCCTCAACAAAGAATTCAATTATCTCATCGAGAGCTCACTTATTCCTATTCTTAGACAAAAAACATCACTATTATTTTTTCCTCTCCGACCGCTGCGTAACAAAACAAGGAAATTATTATTATCCATTTCTCCATCCGGCGAGGCGAAATGACAAGAAGGAACAATGGTACACTGTACTATACATTAATGCATTCAAACAAACGAATGATGTGACTATCTAAGTACTTAAGTATTTGTTGCAATGCGATGCGATGCGATGCGATGCCATCCATCCTTCCTTTTTTTGCTTTCGTTTTGCTGGTCAGGCTTAAAGTCAGACATTGGCCTCGAGTCACCGTTAAAGGCCGATGCACTTTTATTCCAATGCCTCGAGCTAAAGACTAACCTACTCTTTGCACTTCACAGCTGATTTCGCCATTATCATTCACTTTTTTTTTCTCCGCTGATGCTGATGCAAGGGAGAAAAATTCTTTTCATTGTGAAGCCCTTTTTGTCCATTTTTTTTCTCCAACTGAGGCGATGATCATGATCATGATGTCTCGTGACGAGAAGGAGACGATGGTGATGATCGTGTTTGTATGTAGTTATGCTCATCATTGTAGTGAGTGATTTGATTGTTGAGGTTCAACAAAGGAATTTTGTGTTCAAAGTGTTTCATACTTCATTTCATTTCTCCGCTCTTTGTTCATCCTTTCCGGGTTCGGTCGTGGTGAAACCACCATCAGTTGTTCAATTCTTTTTCAGTATTGGCTTTTCTCAAGGTATACAGTTTTTTTTTGCAGGGTATACCATCGCCTAAAGTGAATGCGAAACCACCCTTTCACAATCCCAGAACTTATCTACGTGACCAAAGAAGTTGATAATCTACATGCGAATCATCATTATCATCATCCGCAGTCGCAGCATCACGATCTTATGGGAGTCGACGTGATCCGATGATGTAGCACTTCTTGCAGCATTTCCATTTCGCATTATTGATTCCCCCATCGTCAAGAAAGAATCCCTTGCGATTGTTATCGCGCACCTGTAGTCATCCTTCTTTCACTTTTCATTTTCCCGGTCGACAAGTTCGACTCGCGGCACTAGCGAAAGCTCCCTTCTCTCTTTTCGAGCACCTGGTGTACTTCAACTCTTTCCTCCTAATCGATAAACTTTGAAAGTGGCTTCAGAATTTGGTGTCCTCCCACTGAAAGATGGATGGGATTCAGAGTTTGCCCAGGGCTTCCATGCATAAATATGATCGGATTGGAAACTGATCGATTGTAAAAATCATTGAATAAGAGCAATATTCTGTTTGTAGATTTGCGAGAAATTACGTAATTCATAAAAATACTTAATTGATTTCATCCCACCTTCCGGCTCCTTTTCTTCGGGAGGTTGCGAATTTTCACCGATGATTCGCCACTGAATAGCGAGAGGCGGCAGTTTTGTGCTCACGCCTAAAAATAACCCCAATAATAAAAACGAAGCACGCTTCCCGCCTCTGAATCAATTTGTCATGGTCATGACACGACACGCTGCTGGCATGCACCAGAAAAAAGTTAATGCAATGAGGCACATCGTTTCACAACGCTGGACTTTGTTTAGTAATAATCCCCCTCCATTGACCGCCAGAGAACAGGTGTCCCCCTTTTTTGTCNCGCCAGAGAACAGGTGTCCCCCTTTTTTGTCGCCGATTGACTCATCGTGACATGACAAATGAGCTACACAAGTACTTCTGAACAGCGTTCCCAATCCAACAAATTCTATTTTCTTTTGAGGGAGACATGCGACAAGAGTTAGTCCACCAACCGTACCGTTATGCATGCATTACCTCATTCTTTTGCAGTTGCAAGCGAAACGAATTAGCTGAAGTGAGGACTACTCTAACGACTGACTGATTTGCGTCACCAGATCGAGCTTTTCGTGTTAATGACACCATTTCCATTTCTGAGAAGGAAAAAAAAGTATAGAACGAATTAGCTGAAGTGAGGACTACTCTAACGACTGACTGATTTGCGTCACCAGATCGAGCTTTTCGTGTTAATGACACCATTTCCATTTCTGAGAAGGAAAAAAAGTATTTCAAAATTGGAATTTCAAAATTTTCCTCCCAACATCCCCGTCGAGTTGGTGCGCCGCTCTGCTCACTACTACCCAAATACTTACCTCACTTCAATGGCTCTTGGGTCCCATATGTCAGCGAGTAAACAGTCCCAAAAGTATATTTTTGGGGGAAGTTGATTGATGATTATGCAAAAAGAGTAACATTAAGAATCGTGCTGAGATGAAAGTGCATAGTACTCCCATGAGCTATCAGGTTTCTCGTTTTCTTTTGTCTCCTTACGCGCAGTTTTTTCGGGATGAGAATCTAAAAAATGTGGAGGTTTTTCCTCATTGCAATTTTTTCTCTCTCGATGGCTTAGTGTTGGTATCGGGGGAAGAGTTTAGGTAGAAAATGGCAACGTCCACTGCTTCAAAGGTGTTGGTGGTGGTTTTGCAGATATCAGGTTTTCAGAGTATTTTGGTTTTGGTGCCCATCCCAAATTGTCGGACCAATTGCTCACAATTTTTTTTTCGTATTTTCATCAGGGTAAAGTATTCAGCTCTTCAGTACTCGTGTATTTGTATTTATATCTGCGGGGATTTATCACGAGAGCTATTACGAAAGATAAGACTCTCCCCATTTCTGACTACGCTGTAGGGCCTGATTTCTGGCGCTTGGGAGAGTCAGGAGGATTAGGATTATCATATCATCCTACTATCTCGGCGTGTAAGAAGGAGGGAAAATGCACAGGCAGGCGAAAGGAGGAAAAAGGTAGACTGTTCGGGTATACTCAAAGGCCATCATCATCATATCATATCACCATAGATGCTATATTAGTTAAGTAGTGAAGTAGTGTACACACACTCGCCATACAATTTTTGAGTAGGAGTTGAACTTTGAGAAAAAGGGGACATTGACTCACTACTCATTCCCTCATTCAATTTTTTCCCTCTGCAGATACACACATCTATCTCTCCGTCCATAATCAGCTTGAACAAAAACCAGGAGAAATATATAGTTTCCTATTGCAGAGAACACACCAACCACCGCCGCACCACATTCATACATATTCTCTTCTCCGTATCCATCCGCCAATCTACATAGTTAATGCAATGCAAACATATTATCCCTCATTTCTCATGATGATGACGTCTTTCTAATGGTGGACGAGTTGGGTGAGGAATTAAAGGGGAAAGTCTTAATTTCTCAATGCTAATCGATTAAGGAAGAGGGAGAAGAAGATACACCGCACATTAACAACCCGTACAAGTAAGTATAAGCAAAAACTCTTCATCATGCAGGCGATCATCTTGTCTTTCTCAAACAATTTTTTTTCGCATGGGGTGAGCTAGGCGACTCACGAAAAAAGTGGAATTTTCCGGAGTGGAAAAGAATTGGGCCAAATCTCGGCCTACGCGACTTTGCACCTGTTATACGGGTTGCGCGAATTGTACAAAAATGAGTGAGTGAGTAGTATGTGGTATGAGCGAGCTATTTAACTAGAGCAGGTAGGAAGCCTTTCCCCCATCCCTAGAAAATGCTGGCGCTCTATTTAGTGCATAGGAGAAAAATCTCAGCTCAGGTCATTGATATCTGCGAAGCTCGCTCGACATATATAATACAAAAGGAGAGAGAAATGCACATACACAAACACACTCGCATATTATTTACTTACTCCTTTTCCCTCTTCAGTGGATTGGATTTTTTTTTCAATGTCCCAAAAGTTGGCGATGTCGAATATCCATCAGCCTGGCCATAGGATGGGATGGGAGGGGACCCACACCGTTGAGTAATTAAGAATATTTTCTTCCGTCTGAGCAATGAAAACACATGAGGGACCATCTTTCACTGCATTGTATTGTATCGTCTCTCATCACCACCGACAAAGTGATATGTTACTGTTGTCATGCGAAACATTGAATCTTATGGAGCACCCCACTTACAAGGAGGTCTTGTGCTACAAATCTTCATGGAGGGATCCAACAAGTGCTAATGAGCACGTGAGAATTCGGTCTCGCGACTGCTGGCACATGTGCCTGTTCCCACCGTATCAGCATCAATAAGGCACAATCATGAAGTGTGTACTTCACAAGATTCAATAAATTACGGCGGAACCCAGGAAAATAAGCTTGCTGTTGATCTGATGTCATAATCTTGGCAAACAGTTATACCTGAGAACTGACGCAGGTCGCACGAGTGATTGAAGGGAGGGAATGAATACCTGAGAAACTTATGGAGACGGTACTGCCTGGGTAGAAGGAATTAAAGGATTTGAGAATTTTTCTTTCCCACCCCTTACTTACTTATCACGAGAAGTACAGTAATTCTTCAAAGGGGAAAACATGTTTGATCTGTCAGTGTTTATAATCAATCAATCAATCACCTCATCTCCTTTAAGGAATCTGGTTAGGTTGTGATGCGATGTACTTCCTCGTGAGGCAATCCGCACTTGTTCAGTGGTGTGAGTATAATCCTTTTGAAATGATGACATCACGTGCCCAAAATCGGAATGGGGGTGAGAAAGGGGTGAATCATCCTCATCACTATCTTCATCCTTATTATTATTGCTGAGGAAAATAACGTACACAAGCACTTGATAAGAAGGAAAGATCCATCAAAAAAATATTTCCATTAGGGAATGAAAGGATTCTCTTCTGGGTCGTATTGACTTGTTTTATAAAAAAAAGGTTTTTATGGCGGCTGCCACCGCTTGTGCCTGGGAGAGATTTATTTGGG
>JAHZNH010000915.1:0-11248 GCA_027744355.1 Tyrannoseira gladiata
ATGTCTTCAATCCCAGTCAACTATAAAATTTTTTTCGACTTCACATGGGAAAAAGAGGAAGAAAGATTTATATCACGAGAAAAAGAATCACAGTCACAACTAGTACTACACAACCACATTAAGTCTCCTACTATTACTATATCTCTCTTGTCACTTATTGCGGTGGTGGGGTATTAGTTGTTCGTATGGTGGTGGCACGGCAATGGCTAATCGTAATGTCATTTTGGCGTTACGTTACATTATCGCCGACACCATTTTCATTTCGCAGATACCAGAACCAGACCTCTCTTAAAGTATTTACTCACTTACATGAGTATAGCTCACCAAAAGAAAATGCGCAGAATTTCGACAACCACGAGGGTAAAAAAACATTCACTAATTTTCCTCGAAAATAAGCTTGCCTTCTCCTCTTGGCCTAGGCAATCAAGCAAATTGCTTAAGCAATCTAAATGCCATAAAGTCCTGCTGCAGACCTAGATCGAGCAGATTCTCTGATGATGTCCGTCCACCCTCGTCAATGAGAAAGAAGATTATATTTTCGCCAAGTGGTTCAGAGTTCACTCGCTACAGCAATAATTATAATTAATTCGAGTTTTTCTCCAAGGAGCAGTCAGGAACGGAGTTAGTGGTGCGAAGAATTAGTGGAGCGCGAGATTGCAGTAGAGATGATAAAAAAGAGATGTTCCCACGATCTCCGCTGGCCTTCCTCTTTTCACCATGAAATATTTTTTTCCTTCCTTGGCCTGGCCACGTTTTACAGATTCATGCAGAGATTAGAAGTGTGGGTAGCGTACTCTTAAGTATCCCGTACCATATGAATGAATCATCAACAGTTGGGGCATGAAGGCTGGCACTAATTTTCCTCTAAAAAAATTTTTGTCAGAATAGTTTATTATTATTACGAATCATAAGAATCACAACGCACTTTAAACTGATTAATGTTGACGAGTCAAATGAATGAGGGATTTGCCAGATCTCGAAAAGAGTTCAAAAATTAAATAATATTTTGCCATATGCAACTTTTATCTTCAATATTTTTTTTACATCAATGCCATAAATAAAATGAAGCTTGAAAAGCACTCCATTTCATCTGCCCTCACTTCCCGTCAACGAGGGACCATGATTTTTTTAGCTGGTTCTGCGCTGCGCCGATCTGCAATGATTTTCTACTTCCTGCGTTAATTACCCCATGAGAGAATGGGCAAAGTCGTCATGCTTTAGTGAAACTTCATTTTCTCGAGACTCGTCAAGTGACATTAGTAAAAAACGTAAGTGAGCTTCACATCAGTATTTAGAGCTTTCGCATGCAACTTCTTCATCAAACACTCACGTTTATCTTGTCTTTATTTTATGGACTTGGTAATCAAATCCTACAACACAGGACATTTCTGCGGAACGTCTCCTCATCTCATCCTATTGTATTGTTACAGCAATAATGATAAAGCAATGAAAATTCCCCAACTTACTACAGCAATTATTATTATATTGGTAGAAGCGGAGCTGCTTATATGTTGAGCAGAGAAACGAGATTGATGACTCTTCCTCGGCAGTTAAATAAATCCTCTGTTGGTAATCCCCAGGGCAGTCCCGAATGTCACTTTGTCACAAAACACAAACAACAATACATAGATGAAGATAATAAGTACATCGGGAAAAAAACTATATCTGTTTACCGTCCCCACTCCCACCATCACCACCTTACCACATCATCCTATTATTTCACAATCACAGTGGATATTTTTGGCAAAAAAAGAACTTAATGCGATGATATGAAGCAGAAACGCTTACTCCTGGGACAGAGTGATCCACAATCCAATTTAATTCACAGGACACACACAACAAAAAAAAACGGGGACGGGAAATGAGTTGCAACGCTCTGTGGCGGTGTGATGACTAGGCTGTATCTCCTAACAAAAGTCAATTACTTCTGCTACTCCTACTTCATACCTGCGCTCTGCTCGAAGTCGAGTAAAGTCGAAATAAATTTTTCCCAATCCCATCCCATCTGCATGCACTGAAAAATTATATTGTTGTTGTTATTTGTTATTTCCCCCTCATGAATGCATAATGCAATATGGGATACGTACGTATTTACGATCCATCCGTACATTTCGTGGTGATTCGCATTCGCGCAGGTAAAAATTCCCCAACAACCAATATCGACAAAAAAAATTGAAAATGTTTCGCAGTTCATCCCCTCGGAAGGATGTGCATTGTAGTAGCATGGGTTGGGAATCAAGATCATTCACTAAAAAAATTACCACATGAGCTAATTTACTCGGTCTAGGATTGCTCGTTTGTGCTGATAATACTCTCGCAATATTATGAAGTTCGCATAGCAGATAATTTTTTACGCCCAAAATAGGATCCCACCACAACTCACCGGTCTGGTTCTGCAGTCGAACTAAACAATCACCATCATTACGCTTCGCATTATTATTATCATATGCATTCGGGATATTTGTGGGATCCAGGGAAGGACTGAGAGAGAGAGGATGAGCACCGAGTTAAATAGTGAACAATTGCGTTTAGATGTTTTTCGATCTTCTGCGTCCTATGTACAGCCGAAAAAATGATGCCTGTGCGATGCGATGCGGCTTATTTCTGCGTCGTTCCCATTGTTAGGATGCAGTACATTCAGGGTTAGACTTGGATGGAACCATGCATTGTTGCACGGTATTGGATGGAGAGTTTTCATTGTTTGAAGGGATATGATGTGTATTCGTCCTCCTCATCATCCTCATCATCATCATAATCATCGCGGAGGAGTGCAAGACTTTTGGGTGTTTGGGAATGAAAAAGGGGGAATCTAGAAGCAGGAGCACTATTGAATTGAAATCTACTTAGGTATTCTTAAACAATGAATAACACAGGACAGGTAGCTGCGGCTTGGGTTTTCAACAGGTAGACGGAAGAATGAGTACCACTACAATGGGAGAACTTTTTCTCGGATGAGATGAGCCAACTAATGACTACGATGAACTACGGACTTTTTTTTGTACTTGACTAAGGTCTAGGAATGATGATATGATGTACGCTCGCGATTAGTATGATTATCCTTAGCCGAGTACATAGGAGTGGTGCTCATTCGCTCGTGTCAGAAGCCGACTCGGTTTTTGGTTCAGACAGATAGATAAGTAGTTTAAAGTAATTGATCCACCTTTCAATAGTTAGTATATTTTCATGAGGTAAATGATACCATAATTTTTTTCCACATGTGCAGTTGATTTCTACAAATCCAGGGAAAAGTCAAATCATGATATTTATTAACAAATTGTGATTGAATCGACATTTACTGATCTGATGATGAAAATTGCCTTCTCAATATGCCCCATAGGAAAAATTGTCATTGACATGTCTTTATGCACTTCAAAAGCAGCTTTAACAAAGCATAAAAACTTTAGGCAATTTGATGCATTGCGTACGCATTTCTCGAGGCAAGAAATCCAATGTTTTCATGTGCTTGGGGGAGAGCAAGCTTTTTAGTGTGGCGATGATGTTAGCGTAAAAAGGCTTTCTCAATAAACATGATTCTGATCTCGGTGCTGTGTTTCTCTTTATGCTTATGTTGAAGCAAGGGTGGTCCCAATAAAGAGCCTAGGTCTGCATCTACCTGCTCCATCCTCAAAAAGACATGTTTACTTTCCAGCAAGTGTTAAAAAATTTAAACCTCCTAATTTAAAACTGAAGGAGCTGATAAACCATTCAAGACCAATTGTCAAGTTTTGGAAATGTCCCAAGCTGAAAGCAGCAGCAGCAACAATGTCGAGTGTTGAGAATCTATTGGAGGATGAAGAGGAAATTTTGTGCAGGTCTGTTGCCACCACAAAACCACTGATTGATTCTAAACCCTGCCTTGCTTGTGGGTCAGCAGTACCGGAGATAAAGTTGGAACGATCGGACTATGATTTCATTCTACTTCCGGAAAACGAAATTTTCTCAAGCTTTTGTGAACTTCTGAAGATCAAATTGTCCGGACGAATTGTTTGGTGGGACTTTAATCCTGACTCCCCGTCCTCAAGAATAATTTTGTGTTGATTGTGTGAGGGAGCTGAGTCTGTTGCAGGACCTTAGGCGAAGGTTAGAGGAGCTTAGGAGGGATTTGGAAAATGGAGTGGAAACTTTCAAGCAGAAATGTTGCGGAGCGGAGGAGAGATTCGAAAATAATCAGATTTACGAGAAGGACAAACGATATAGTCAAATCAGGAGACAAATAACAGGTATCTAAAACGAAGACTTGAATACCACTGCTACAATATTAGGTGTAATGCTATGAAAACTGTGAAATTGTCCCTATTTTGCAGGTCGAAAACTTGGCGGGGCACAATACGATCGTAGGTCTTCCTTGAGGAAGAGGTCAAATCCTTTAGCGGAGCCTCCACTTAATTTTCAGGTTAGAGCTTTTAATATATGTATTCTCCAACTCAAGTACATAAGTACTTCGTAGAGCTGAGAATTTTAATGAAGTATAAAAATTCTAATTTTAGCCTCTTCTGGAAGACACTAGCTCACAAGAAAGAGGAGCAGGTTTTGATTCAACAATAATCGAAGTTCCAGTGAAGGATGAGCGAATATCGGAGGACGAGGACCACGATGCTGATGCCTTTCTTAACCCTGCACTAGTTTTCCACTCGGATGAGAATACAAATGATAACGACGCCATTGAAAGTGAAAGTAGTGAACCACTGATAAAAAAGAGGAAACTGAACGCAAGTGAATTTATACAACAAGGCAATAATAAGTTACTGGACCCGACCCCGAGAAATAACAATGGCCGTAAACCAACTTCAATTTCGAAAAGGAAAACTGCGAAGAAAAGACAACAGTCCAGAAAAAAGTCAGAAGCGAAAAAGACACCTAGAAAGCCAGCGGCATCGCAAAAGCCTCGAAAATGGGAAATTATTTCTGATGACGGTGAAGACGAGTCTTCGGATGATGATGATGATGACCAGAAAAACAAACGCCGGAAAAGAAAGAAGCGCGATGAGGATTTTGTACCTCAGAAAGATTCAGAAGATGATGAATATGACATCAACGATGTTCGAAACGAAAGAGTTCGCTTCGACCCTGAAACCGGTCGTTACTACTTTTTAAATGTGGCTTTCGAGAAACTGGACAATGGAAAGTTTAAGTGCTTGGAATGTAAAGACAAAGACATCATCATTTTTAAGCACACGATCCGCAAACATGCAATCAGGACGCACACAAAGACTTATTCATGTAAGGAATGNATCATTTTTAAGCACACGATCCGCAAACATGCAATCAGGACGCACACAAAGACTTATTCATGTAAGGAATGTGGACATTGTGAAGGTTCCAACGGCGACCTTCAAAAGCATATCCGTGACTTCCATTCAGGAGGCGGGAAACGTCTCATTCCGTGTAAAATTTGTGGAAAACCATGTTCCAGTTCGAAGGGAAGGCTCGAGCGGCATATGACAACGCATTATAGCGAGCAAGAGAAACAAGAAGCGATTGCAAGAGGAGAGAAAATACTCACTTGGGCGGACGTCCACTCAAAAAGGGATTACCAGTGCGATCACTGCGGAAAAGGTTTTGAATCACGGTGGTACCTAAAGCAGCATATACTTGCAAAACATCCTGACCCCACGAAAGAGGATGACGAGACAAAGAACCAGAGAGAATTGTGCCAAAAATGTGGAAAGTTATACCTCCGCTACTACATTAAAATCCATCAAATCCGATGTCAGGACTCCAAGGGACCAGAGTCTAATCGGAAGTTCATCTGCTCGCTATGCAATAAACGTTTTTACCGCAACGTGGAATTAATGCGTCATAAGATGAGTGTGCACGAAAAGAATTACCCGTTTCAGTGTAACCACTGTGAAAAGGGCTTTTCTAGTGAGCGCCTTCTGCGTACACATATGAATCGACATATGGGCGTTCGTCCATTTAAATGCGATCACTGCGACAATGCTTTCTTCACTAAGGGTAATCTTGTGCGTCATATTGGGATTTATCACAAAGATGGAGCCAATCCAAAAAGGAAAACCTAATCGACATATGGGCGTTCGTCCATTTAAATGCGATCACTGCGACAATGCTTTCTTCACTAAGGGTAATCTTGTGCGTCATATTGGGATTTATCACAAAGATGGAGCCAACCCAAAAAGGAAAACCTACTCGAAGAAAGATCCACCACCTATTCAAAAACAAACTAATACAGCTTCGAATATGGGTACTTTGAGAACGGACCAAAAAGTTTCAAATGTCGTTGGTGAAAACGCGCTGCCAAAGTTAGATGACGACTTGATGCGAAACAATCACCACTTTATGCTGTCATCGATGCCTCCAGGAACAATGCCTGGTTCTCAGGAACAAGATTTAGCCAATGCTGTGCTCTTCCCAGATTTCCCTGCTAACCAACATGCCGCATAACTACCACCACTTTATGCTGTCATCGATGCCTCCAGGAACAATGCCTGGTTCTCAGGAACAAGATTTAGCCAATGCTGTACTCTTCCAAGATTTCCCTGCTAACCAACATGCCGCATAACTTTTATTACTAGTAGTAGCAATCATCAAGACTTTTTGTACACATTATTAGCTCATATTTAAGAAGTCAATGTCTTATATTTAATACCTCTCATCTAGTCCACATCTAAAGATTAACTTTTCATGCTTGTGTGTAGTAGCCTAACTTAAATATGTCAGCAGTTTTATGCTGCGAATTGGAAACAATTTATTTTATGCTTTAAATAAATTCAAAGTTTTGTGGTTTACTTACATTTTTGTGTACAGATCGACTCTTTTATTTTCCTTTTCGTTTAATTCGCACCACAAAAATCATCATTTGAAAATTTCCATCGCTGAATATTATACTGATATAATGTTGAATATCGTTTCGTGTTGAATTTACAACAATTTTATGCATGAACTTGCATTTTACGTACACATATTTAATATGATCTAAACCTTTTTAAATTTCTTTCATTCACACATGCGCTTGCTAATCTGATAAGGTTGGGCTAAAAAAACGACGTCCATTTTAAACACCACGACTTACAGCGAATCTTAAAACTAAAGTGCACCGCACCAATTTAAAACCAACCAATAAATAAATTGTGCATGAATAGATTATCTGAATCTGTGTATCCTAAATGATTTTTTAAATACTTATACAATACACCGTAACACCAATTTTATAGTTTCTTGAAATCAGCACGAGAAAACTGACTAAATTATAAATATAATTTAAAATAAAGAAACCTATTGGTCATCATAAAACTTGTTTTTAAATGTGACATCTTTGGAATGGTCATATTGAAGCACGAAAAAAAATAAGTAAGAATGTCTATCATATTTTATCAAAGATTTTAAAAAGATTAGGTTCCGAAGTGAGGTTGGTCTCTGATTTTATACCGAAATAAAAATGGGCTGGCCGAATGTGATAATTGTTCTGGCTTGTTCCAAGAATAGAAAATACTTTAGAGTACTAATTGCAAAATCTAAATAGTTTTTTGTTTTAAAGAATAATGATAATAACCCCTTCTTCTAGTATCATTTCAGTCATATGAAACGAAATAACTACTGAATGACGCGGCAACGGCATCTTGAGGTATGTTGATTATAAGCTATATATATATTTAAATTAAATACAGAAAATGACTATTTGTGAAATAGTTTTCTATCAATTACGGATCAAAATCTTTCTAGACGGTTACATTTACACGACGGATATGACGAACAAAAAAAGGAATCATGCTACAAATAATTTAACATCACATTTAGTAAAATATTCGGGATTTCTCTAAATATTTTATACAAAGTTGTTGTAGTACGTGCCTAAACATTAATATCATTACAGTTCTGAATGCAAGTCCGAAGAATCTGATTTGGGCGTCGTTGGTGTTGGAGTCACCTTTTCCTCACCGTTGGGATTTTTGTTTTGCTGCTCTGATGTTGACTCCTTCCTATCGGCAGTTTCACCAGTGTCGACCGTGTTCTCCTCAGGTGGAGGTATTTGTTCGCCCTGCTCAGCTCCTTCTCCTTCGGCTGGTTTTTGTTCGGTCTTGTTTGCCTCTGCTTCAGCTTTCGCTTTGGCTTTCTCTTCGTTCCGTTGTTTATTCAACTTGTTCACTCGGGCTTTGTTGACCATGTATTTGACCTTAAAAAAATCAGCATATAATTACCATCTGGTAAAAACTTGGAGCATTAGTTGGAGAAACAAAAAACCGAATAATATTTTGTATGACCGAAACATCCCAATAGAATAAATAAAAATATAGCGACCCAATAAGCAACGCGCCCATTTGCAATATTTAAGTATTTATAAATATTTTTTGTCCAAATGGCTTTCACTATTGATTCTTATTGTATAACAGAACCAACTAGCTTGCAGCATTTGGTGGGGGACTTGGTTTAATATTGCATCCAAGCCGAAGGAACACCAGCAATTAAGCAGTGCAGTGCCCGAAGAAAAGCATGAATGCGTCAGCATAAAAGTAGAATTATAAACGACTACTTAAATAAATATTTTCCCGTAAATATACTGAATAAAAATTTGTGTATTCTTTTACCTCACGATCTAATGCGTCGATCTTCTCTGCAATTTGACGGACTGTCAGAACTGGAGCGACATTCAAAGGAGTTTTGCCTTGCTCGTCAAGCTTCTTCGCTCTCCAAGCAAAGGTTTCTGTCACCAACTTCTCTAATGTAGTAAGCTCAACCTCGGTAAATACTTGTTCATCTTCTGACATGCTCTTTGACGTTTCCAAGAATCCCATGCTAATGTTCAGCATTTTCTCCAAAGCATCTAACGCATCTGGCCTATCTTTATGCTCTCGGACGCGATCCTCCAAGTCTTTCGTCAACAATTTTAAACTCTTGAACTTATCATCATATTCAGGTTTGTCAGCATGAGATCCATCTTCGTAAAGCCAATCTGATATCTCTGAGCAAACTTGTGTAATTTTGGCCCTTTCCTCTTCCGTAGATGCCTTTTCGTATTCTTCTGCGTAGACCTTATTTTGCATGTCAATGACAAACGTTTCCAGATTGTTGCGGGCCTTGTCTCTCAGAGCTCTCTTCTTATCGGCTTCATCCAAAATTTTCAACCTATGTAATAGTGAAAACCAACGCAATGTAAAATTATCCCAAAAAACATTGCAACTTTAAATAAATGATTTTTATCCGGCCAAATAACACTGCTTACTTTTCTGAAGTAGATTTAAATCTATCTCCCTCCAAAGGTGGTACGTCCAAAATGTTCAAAGTCATTTCCAGTGGCTCTTTGATTAATACTGTCTTAAGCTTTTTAGCTCCATCCGTAGTTGTGTTTCCAGCTGCGGCACCGCCAGTCTCAGTTTCATTTCCACCTTGTGTAGTATTTTGGGAAGTTGGGGGTTGATCTGGTTGATCCTGTTTGGGACCAGTGGTATCGTCAGATGAAGTTTGTTGGTTCTGAGACGAATCCCCTTCACCATCAGCGGCCGGCTTTTCCGTAGTGGCGTCCGGTTCTGCAGCTGGGGATCCAGAAAATAGACTTGAAAATGCAGATCCCAGCTTCGACAATGTATCTTGAACACCACCGTCACCTGCATCACTTTCTGTTGTATTCTTCTCAAAAACAGACTCAACAAGATTTATCGATAATATTCCACTATCATCCATTGAGAAATGAGCTTTCACTCCCTTGGACTCTGTTTGTCCTGCATTCTTCTCCAAAGCTGCTGCAACTCCGCTCAAATCGACTTTGGTGATGTTCAAAGATCCCATCGCACTATGAGGAAGGATTAATAATAATAGAGGATTTGAAAAAGGTTGATTTAATAGAATTTAATGCGTAAGTTAATTACAGATATCGGCAAAAAATATATTGGATTTTCAAAGTAGACTTACGCAATTTCCTCGGTAGAAAAACCCAAGTCTCCATAGCTCACGTAAAAGTTAAAGTCAGATACGTGCTTGTTGAAGGTCAGAATTTTCTTTTGTGGATACGGGTTCATACTAGAGAACAAAGTTCGTCGAACAATCTTGATGGTCTTTGGCCCTCCCAAATCTTGTGCGTAGTCTCTGCATTTGCTTAATATCATCGCAAGAAGCTCTTCCGGTGAATAGAAAGTCTCTCTGCATTAAAAGTATTAAAATGATATGTTATGATTTAAGTCAAGCCAAGCATAATTATTATTCAAATATTTTTTAAACAACAATCTCTTAATGCTTAATTACCCATCATGTTGAAACAAGACAGTTCCTCTTTCATCATCGGCTACAATTTTGTAATGCGGGAACCTTTTCTGGAACAACTGTACCATGGGATTGTCCATCTTCTTCCCCAACAAATCCAAAAAGTAAAGATAAGCATTGGCTGGAAATCGAACGGCTACGCTTAAGGCATCATCACCAATCAGTCGCTCGCCATCCCGAAACGAAACAACGACAGGGGTCTTCCTCTTGGATTCCTTATTCAGAACGATTTCCATTGGAACTCCAGGCTGTAAATAAATATACACCAATAAATTGATGAAAACACGCAACTAGAATATTTGACCGGTATTACTATAAAAGTTAATTAAGTTTATCTTTACCGAGACGATTCCAATTTTCATCCATTCTGAGCCTAAATCTACACTCATGACAGCTGCGGAGCTTACACTTTGACCTAACCCTAATAATAATACCGTGACGGTAAAAATTGTAATCACGAAATCTCCCAAGTTCCATACCCTTCTTCTCCCTGCACCTCCACCCTCATTTCTACTGTGATAGGACATCCTACCTAATCACTAAATTACTTTTAAAATGAATTCAATTAATCAATTCAAAAAATCTTTTGATGCCGATTAGCAATTTTACAGAATTTTTATTTCTTCGCTATAAAGCATAATTTTCTTTCTGAAATGCTGAAACTAAAGTCCAAAAAATTAAAAAAAATTAACCGACACAAAAGGACCTACTGCTGTGTCAATATAACTATAAATTACTGTATGCCTTTCCGGCACAATAAATGATCTTGTATGTCCAACTTTTTTCACTTAATGTTTCTCGCCACCTGCATGATTGTGATTACGTAGTTGTACACATGGGCATTAAAAAATCTGTCTACCAGTCAGACGAAGAGTTTTCTAGTTAATGTGACGTGTGAAATGTTCAAACAGCCTTTAAACCAACGATTATAGTAAAAAAGTAGCACAGCGGCAGTGGTAAAAAAGCAAAAAGCAGAAGTACTTTTTTCCCTTAGCAGGTAAAAACTTTTCACGATGATGGCAATTCAGAAAGAAAA
>JAHZNH010000916.1:0-16231 GCA_027744355.1 Tyrannoseira gladiata
CAAATAGCGCTGCGTTGCTAAGAGTTTTTACTTAAAGCTAGCAATATGAGCAGTTCACCTCCCCCACAAAAACTTAAATTGCTCATGCATGCCTCAAAAAGTTTTAAAACATTGTAAATATCCCCTCCCGTCCTTAGCCAAGACGGAAACAAATTACGAGCAACAAAAGAAAATCAGAACAAAGGCAAAATCCATAAAAATCTCGGAGAGAAAAACCTACTAAAACTGGAAGTGAAGTGAATTTACAAACAAAACTACACTTCCAAATATAAGACAAAAACTTTATATAAAAAAATCTCCAAGAAAGCACTACACAAAATGGACTAGAGACTGGAGCTTTCAAATGAACAAAAATGATTTCCTAATGTATTCTGCTGAGAATGTGTACACGTCTCTTATTTTACGAATCTCAATGGGTCTACATTACTTTGGTCGGATCCCATCACAGAAATTTTTCTGAGCGAGAGTGAGCACTTTCTCACTCAAACGGAAATACTATAGAAATCTCCATTCGCTTCACAATGTTGTGTATGTAAGTGAGAAATACAATAACTGCCAGTAACTGAAGGAAATGGAAGAGAGAAAGCACTCCCTTCTCGTCTCCCAAAAATGCTATAAGTACAATTATTTTTATGCTGTGTTGATGCTGGGACTTTTATACAAACTCCCCTAAGTTATTTAGGGGTGCCATGCCAGTCATTCTTCTTGGGACTGAATTGCTGAAAGTTTTCTTTCGCCATGTCGTATCCGTGAGCTTACATAAGTAAATCGTTTACGAGAATAAAAAAAGGAGGATGTCGATGTTGAAAACAGTGCATGATTCGTGAATCCCCGCACCAAAGCAACAATAATGCCTGTATAGCCTATAACGGGTACGAAGAAAATATCAAAATATCTAACTTTACCACTTTTTTGTGAGGATTTTGAGAATTTTTGAACTCTTCAACTCGGGAAACGTCCCTGTTCCACATAAATTATTTAAGAAAGGCGTGGAAACTTTTTTTTATGATTCTTGGACATTACATATGTATTTAGACCGTTTTAGGCCCGAAGCAAAGATGGAAATTTTTCCTTTCCAGTCCAAAATCTGAGGACGTAATTTTACGCTGCGATGGAAGTATTCTCGGAGTCAGTTCCGTTGCACTGATGCATGCTTAAAGTCCATTGAAATTATATGGTTCTTTAGTTGACTTTTTATACGACTCTCAAGGTAATAATTAGCTGGGTGACTTGGAGAGAAAATAATTGTAGAGTTACTAGAGGCTTTTTTCTTTTGAATTTAGCAAGACAGTCTGACCTGGCTGAGGTTGAGTTGACTGTGAGTAAATAGCTACCTAAATAAGTAAATGGACCTGTGGTATTTTTTTCTCTCACACGATTTATCCACGATATGTAATTTAATGCAACGGTAGCTCACATCCTGCAAGGAAAGTGCGGAGTGTGTGACTAACTGAATTCCTTCTTATTTGCTGCCATTATTCCGGAGAATCGGATGAAGCATTGTGTTAGTGTGTGTGTATGGAGTCACATACTAACAGTATAATAGACTTACGTCGTTATACCCACAGTCTAAAAGAAATGAACTCCGAGGCCGAGACTCCGCCGCTGTACATCCGTCTAAACTAAAAAGCATTTTTATGGACGACCTATCCTTGAGAAAGCAAAAATGGATCTCCATAAATTCTATTTTTTCCCATGATTGCTGGCGGAAGTGAAAGGACCTCCTGAATTGCTCTCAGTGGCAGTAAGTATATTTCATGGAGAATGCTTCTATGTTCCTATGAGCACAGAAAAAATTCCTTTAGAATCTTGTTTCCAAACCGTCGATATTTTAGGCATCTACACTTAATGTCTATTATCGCTGTTGTGAAGCAGGCCAACCGTAAAATCTAATATTTGAGGGTGAGAGCACCCAAGTCAGCGCAACGCTTTTCCAGGATATTCCCGACCAAGTGCGAATTACTTAGATTTCTTGCGCTCGTGTCATGTCCTTAAATTGTTTGTGAAGTAGGATTGGAAATGGAAAATACATATGTATTACTCCTCCTCGGGCTAAAAAAAACTTCAAATCTCTTTCTTTCTACTTCTACTAAAGTGATCTTGTTCCTTTTTTTTTAATTCTTAGGAAAGGGTATGCTCAGCAGTTTTAACTTCTAAGGTATGTACCTAAGTACTAATATTCCCAGGATTATTTTTTCTAAAAATGTGCATTGCAGATCTAATATACCTAAATTTTCAATTTACCCTACCGTACTACGCGCACGTTTCCTATAGTTCGGGGAAAGTAGAGCGCTCTAAAGTAAATAAACAAAAAAGTTCTTCGGCTCAAATTTTTTTGGAGAAACCCCATTCCACGTCTACAACCACCATTGTATGCATCAACGCAAATGGTGATGTAGAGGCAGACATCTCAGCACACCACCAGAGTTTTTTCCTGATGAAAAGGTGTAACGTAGTGAAGGAGGAAGTGGTATACAAAGTCATAAATTCACCTTATTCCCGACCATGTGACGTAGCTGATGAAAAAGATCTTACACTCCCACTACAAAATAATGAGACTTGGAGACTCCTCTCAGACTCCTATTTCTTTCACCCAGCGTTATGGAAACGGACTCACGGTAATACATATTATTGGCAAAATGCGAGAGAATTTCCTGCCTTGTCTAAGTGATGATGATGGCATGTATGTATGGACTCATGAATGTACGTCCGTAAAGTATTATGTAATAAAGAGCGGTAATGTGTGAGACTCAGACTGTGAAAAAAATCTCATGGAGAGACTTCCGTAAAAATAAATAGGCCAAATACATACATTCCCCACCGTTAAAGAAGAAATTGTTGAAAGAAGAGTGCAAAAAAATTGTGAGAAAAGTTTGTATTCCTTACCGGAACGACGATTCTTGTTTGGAGACTTGCTATTCAGCAGTATGCAGAGTTCTTAAGAAAGTTCACTTGTTCCATGTAGTATTCATCTTCAGACAGAGAACCTCCTCTCTCTTGTCTTAATGCGATCAAGGCATTCGCCTGCTGTGTTGCGTACTTCCCGTCCTGGCTCAAGATGCAATTTTCTGTACTCCCGACCAGACCAACATTCCTTTAGTTTTCCTTCTCCACTTTCGCGGTAATGCACTTCCAGTGAGTGAGGCTGAGCTAGATTCAGATGAGGCGAAAAAAAAGTCGTGTCGAGACGCTATTGCTGTTGAAGACTGATGACGTTGAGTAATTCAAAATGCTTATAAGCCTCCCTTTTCCCACATGCACATGCTTTTTCTGGAAAGCGGCATGAAATGTTTTTTTTTTTCGCTGTACGCACACGGTGAACGAGAATTAATGACAGACTCGTAAAAAATAGTATAAAATTGTGAACTGTTGCTGGAATATTGTGTGTTTGTGTTTGTAATATTTTTGGCAGGTGCTCTTTTGTGTCACGTCACCAGCGTGACTTCGAAGCGGCAGTTTGTAGCGTTCTTCTCCGTAGCTTTTATTTAATTTTAAAATTAAGACTAGAGTAATAAAATACTGTTGGCAGTGTTGATGATGATGTTGATGTTGACGATTGTAATAATAAAAGTGTTGGAATGAGATTCTGAGACAAACGTGGGATTATTATTCTCCGTCTGTTTTGACGATGATGACAGCAGAGGTTTTCACAAACCACCCCAGAAGACTCAACGAAAGTGAAAGCAGTATGTTACGTAGGAGAGAGCGTACCAGAAGAAGCTTACACGTCTTCCCTCATGCAAAACGCAAACTAACGAGTAGGTAGATGGAGGATGCAGACCTAGTCGAAANTATTCTCCGTCTGTTTTGACGATGATGACAGCAGAGGTTTTCACAAACCACCCCAGAAGACTCAACGAAAGTGAAAGCAGTATGTTACGTAGGAGAGAGCGTACCAGAAGAAGCTTACACGTCTTCCCTCATGCAAAACGCAAACTAACGAGTAGGTAGATGGAGGATGCAGACCTAGTCGAAATTTTTTTTCAGAGAGTACAGCGTAGCGGCTGTAGCAACACGTTGTTAGAAGACCTCTAGACGGAGAACTTTATATTTTCACTGGAATAAAAAAAAGGTATTTTTGGTGGTACTGGGGTTATGGCTGCAGTTTGTAATGAATGAGGAAACCCGGGAAATCAATTCCCGTATACGGGAGCTTCATATTCTTCCCTGGAAAACCAGAAGTTTTTTCAAGCTTTTGCCTCACTCCTCACTCACTACTGCCAAGCCATGCCTTTGCTCTTGTACTGAAAAAGAAGTCGGAGTGCTACGGGTACATTTATTTTGTCAGACTAGACTTGTAACGGGGGATTGCCTCAAGAAATGGAAAAAGGCTGCTTGCTAGGCTTGTAGCCTTTGGTTCGTTTCGTATAAAGCATGGTGAATGGAATGAGCCCGTACCGTACATGCATATACAACAGTGGAATAATGGGATGGAGGAGCTTTTCCAACTCAAACTCCTCTCCAAAGTCTCAATAGGAAAATCTAAGCTAGGAATTCAGAAACGAGTAAGGGAAGAGGAAGCTTGCCTACCGAAGAGGGCTTTGAACTTTGTCGTTGTTTCATCATCAACACCGCTCGCTATGTAGCATCGCCTCAACTGAACCAGCGAGCGGTAGGAAACTGCACGCATGCATTTCAAAGCTCACACACTGTCTGGGTCGGGCATCGAACTGTGAGCCTATCCCTACTCCCATCTAGCCTCGGAACCTTTCGCCATAAAAAACGCAATTCTGCTGTCCCTAGATTGTTGTAACAAAGGCTATTCCACACCACCACCAGTGGCTCGAAATGCTTCCTGAATCGCGTCGTAAGTAATTAATACCTTTAATTTGGAAACGACTTAGCTACAACCAGAATCGTAAATACCGTCAATAAAAAATGAACCAGTGTTAACGTTCTTCTGGAAAGGGCAATGCTCTGGAAATTGGAAAAGCAAAACTAGATGCCGGCAATTTTATGCGATTGGAAGTAACATAATATCCAGAAAAATAATATATATTTCTTTAGACCCGCGCAATTTTTTTTTGGCTGGGCGATAAAAATTTTAAAAAACCCAAAGCATCGACTCACGACTTATGTTTCCATTGTTTGGTACAGCATTAATTTTGTTAGGCTAAGTTAGGTTAAGCGGATGAAAACATCCTTGATGCAGGCAGCAGCCATGGTCATGAAGAACTGCCTGATGCTCGCTTTCACGGAATCCGAACAAACTTTTTACCAGATTCCTCACTGGATCTCAATGCAAGAGATCATGAAGCTTTCAAAATTGAAAAGTTCGTGATTGTCAGAATTAATTATAACTTAATAAAATGGTAAGACTTTATTCACGCTTTAAATAATTCTTACATGTCATTACTTAATAAAATGTACATGCAATATTGTTTCCCTATAAATCTTTTCGAGGATGCAGAGGCAATCCTCGAGATCCTCAATCGTGAAATGAAGCGGTGAAACTACCCGACCTTCCATAAACTGAACCTACGCAAATGAAGAGTGAATACGCGAGTTTAAAACTTGACATTTTGGACGGTACAAAGATTTCTTCGCAATTTACAGCTAATGTAAGCGACCCGTAAAATCTCTATTTCGCTGGCTTAGCCGAAAATTAAAGGACCTTTAAATAATTAACACACAATCTACCAATAATTTAACAAAGAAACGGGTAAACAAGTACTTATGGACTTTTCCATGAACTGAAATAATACCAAAACAATTACTCATATTTTACTAGCAAATATACAAATAGTTAATCTAATTCCAGTTACAACTAATTTTATGCTTTCAAGTCGACATAAGCTTAACAAAACAATCCTAAATGCACAACTAAATTTTTTTCTTTTAAAATAAATATTCTTTCGATTGAATGATGGAATGACTAATGGATTCTTCGTTGCATCAATTTTTCGTCAAGTATTTTACAGTCAGGATCAAGAATACAGCAAATACGTACATTTACCTCTATCTACTGTTTAAAACTTCGCGGCACTGATGATTCATGACTTATGTTTATAATTTGAAGGCTTTCACAAAATAGCGAAATGTAATATAATATTGTCCCCAATGGAATAATAATTTCATCTGTTTTTACACTTAGATATTTAGATAGGTATTCAATTTCATCCTTTCCATGGTAAGTCTTTTTTTCGCTTGTAAACTTTTACACTATGTAAACGTGACATCAAACTAATCAACTACTTAATATAAATGGCACTACTTTTAATTAAAGAGAAAAACTTCTAGCTTAAGCAAAAATTCACCTAGTTTTAATGAGATATGAAAACAATCCATTTCTTTACTTAAAGGTAACATTAAAACAAGCCATTAAGGTAGCACACATTTTCATTCATTCCTTGTCTTAAAGACCATTGCAGCTATCACTTTTTTCAGAAGCATTTATACGATGTTTTTTGAAGAAATTAAAGGCGTGTAATGTAAAGTACAATAATGCATAAGCTTTAACATTATCATCATCATCATCAAAACTAAATCTGCGTTGTGATGACGGTCCTTCGCGTGATGACTGGCTTCTCCATGTGAGTTTCTCCATTGGCAGTGTTTCCATTCCACGTTCCGTTGTTGTTGCCCACGTTCGGTGAGGTTTGGTTGTTGTTTGCATTGTTGGTATGGAGAAGCGATGAAACGCGGGGCTTTGGCTTCGGAGCTATTTTGGGGGTCACCGGCTTATTCGTGGATAATTCCATTGATTTCCTGCGGGAACAAAATTAATTGGTAAGGGAATCAGAATCATGGAAAAGAATGTTCCATGGACTTGACCTGAACCCCACACATTATAAACGCAGAACGGATTGGAAAAGAAGAGAAGAGGCAATACAAATATGTGTAATTATTGTCATGCACAATACAATTATAGTATACACGAAAAAAAATATTTTTAATACGGCTAATCGAATTTAGCTCCAAACCATCTTCCAGTGTCCAAAACTGTACAAGTCAATGTACACACAAACACCAATAGAGTAGGATGGTGGAATAAAAAAAATATAATTACAAGCCATGCAAATCGGTGGAGCAAAATATGAAAACGTGCAGTTGAAATTAAGATTTGGAAAGAAAAGTGCAGGCTCCGCAGCTACCAATTTAAATAAGAACTTGTAACCACAATTAGAAGTGGATAGACTATATTTTCCTGGAAGAATAGCTTCGTTCTTTTACCCGAATTGTTAGAAAAAGTTCCCCTGATGCATAATAAACCTGGTTATACTCATTTAGATTGAGATTTGGCGAACAGAAGAAAAAAGATTTGTAGATATTGGATTAGTTTCATATATTACAGGACCTTTCAACCAGTGTCAGTAGTTGTAGTATTCGATGGACTTTACCACTGATGACTGGCTAATGTTGTGGAATATTTACTGGTAATCAAAGATTGATTCCCAGTAGAAGAAAAAATGTAAGCAGTAAAAATAGTTTTTGTAGCTGAAGAAATGGAAAGAGTTCCTGATTTTACAGCATGTATAATTGTCTATACATGGAAAGATGTGTGAGAGAGATAGAAAAAATTAACTCGAACAGGAGGCATATAGGATCCCATTTCAACAAAACTTACTCTATCAAGTGATTCATTTGTACAGATCTTTCCTGGATTTTCCACTTCCTGCTTAACTTGTGCCCCCTGACTCCCGTCAACCTCTGACTCATTAGTAGTTGGCATAAGGAAAGGGTTATGAAATGGATTCGTGGATGTCAAAAGGGCAGCAGTGATTGCGTCAAATTGATCGAAAGGATTGTTAGTAGTGTCAGCCTTAGTAGCTGTGTTCGCGGTTGTCGTAATTGTGCCTGTGGTCGAGGCCGGCGGCAGAGCATTACCACCGTCTCCCGAACTCAAGAATGGGTTCGTGAAGGGATTGTTATTTTTTGTACAAGTGGAAGTAATGCTAGCCGTTATCATGTCATTGTTTGCTTTGTTAGTGGTCACTGCTGGCCCTTCAGTGAGAAGTATTTCTTTGTCTTCAACATTTCTTTCAACATTCAAGGAAACTCGCCCTTGGGGCGGAGCATTATTATGGTCAGTGTCTTTGATTTGCGTCAAAACTTGAGGGGAGACACTTGAGCTCTCTGACGATAATTGTATCTTTTCAATTTTCCCTTTCGCTGTGAAGTGAGTGACAGTCACGGGTGGGGAACCCGGAGGAAGTAAAGGAACGGAATCATTATCTTCATTATCATTCATATTGTCAATGTCTGTCTCAACACTCGTTCGAGTTGTCGAAGATGCCAATACGGACTGAGCAGAGGTCAAAGGTAGGGTCAGTTTATCGCCCCCCTGTTGCATATAAATAAAAAACCAAGTTGTTTTTTTACTCAGCAAAAAAAACTACCGTTGTATGACAACATAATAATTTAAAATATGTAAAAATGTAATAGGGCATGGATAGTGTATGTACATATTAATTTGTGAGGTATATAGGATGAATACATCAACTACGAAGTGGTCCCAACAACAAACTGCAGGCAAACAACAAACTACTCGGTAAAAAATAGGTTGGTTATGGTACATTTCCAATTTTATGGCACACATTTCATTATAGCTCTACGCAAGATTTAATAATCCTCTAAAATCGACGACCACTCATGTTAATAATATACGGTTCCATCACGGGAAACATGTTGGAAGCAAAAGGGCCACGGGAAGAATTTGATTTTTAATAACAAATTGTTTTACCTATGCGTTAATGTAAAATCTTTTGAAACTTGGTAGTCCAACAATTGGTTTTTTTAAACGTACTAATGATATGGAGCCACCGACAGTATGATTACTTATATTTAGTATCGGTCCAAAATTATTTTTGTCAATTTAATTTAGTATTATCGGTGTGTGTTGCATGCGATGCTGATCAATGTGAGAATATATTGCCGGTGTTTGCCAGTGTAACTCTTAATTTAGTCTTACCACAGAAATGAAAGTTGCTGCGTCAGTATTTCCGTTCTCACGCCCGTTTTGTAGAGTGTTATCTCGTTTCTTGACTGTTGGATAGTTTTCGCTACAAAATTAAGCAACACAATTATTGAAATCTCAAGAGTCCTACACAGTTTCTGTGGCTCCTTAAATGAAAAATTATATGTCGTACCTATTTAGTAAAGTGTGAGTTGTTCCATTCGTCTCAGCAACATTCGGCTTCTTCAAGTCATCTTCCAATTGTTTCGCTTTCCAAATATTACACTTCACATTTTCCAGCGGTTTTGGAAGCGAGAAGTATTTTGTGTTTTGGTTGTTAGGAATGACGTTCACATCAGCATCCACCACCGTCTCAGTAGCCATGAAGCCTCCAGTTTCCTTGGCAATACTTTTAATGAGGTTATCCAAAGGATCATCTTCAGGTGGTGGTGGTGTTGATGACTCGTCATGGGGAGGAGATGCTGATGATGGACTAGGGGTGGATCGGGATGTAGGAGTGACGGGTGGTGAAGGTCCTTGAGAGGTCCCAGCAGTGTGGTTAGGAGTCGACGCACCACTTCTGGGGTGTAGTACTCGGGGCTCTTGAATAAGAATAGTCTCTGGTTCAGATATTGTGGGTTGTGGAGTGACCAATTTCTCTGGTGTTTCTATGGCTTTAGTCTCATTTTCCTTTTGTGTAATCTGCTCATCATCAATAAATAATACTTAATTAGTTTTCTATAAACATAAAACTCGCTTCCAAATGCACATTCTTAAGGTTCATCGATTCATGTAGTGTACCTAAAAACGAATGTATGTTCGCGTTCTCTTCCTTCATCGTCATCCTCGACCACAATCAAACACAGCTTCTTCTTCTTAAAGTCAAGGCGCGCTATTTTGGGCCAAAAGAATAGTCCTATTTTTTGACTACCCTCAAAAACTAGGATTCCCGTTGGCGTTAGCCCAAGAGAATACTCGCAACCATCTTTACCCTGAGAGGAAAGAAGCAATAAAAAGAATCCAATAAATACCTCTCTCGATAATTTACATAGTCATCGTACGTTTTTAATCAATTGAAGCCTTACCAAAACAGTGTGCATGTCAACCCCATACATCTCAAGTACTTTAGCTTTGTTCAAGTAGTTCAACTCTGCTTGTGCAGGAGTTTGTCCCCTGGAGAAGAAAAAATCAAATCATATTATTAGGTCATTGGTCGAGACAATCTTCTGTGCTAGAATTATTGTATTACATATTCATAAATAATGCAACTGTTTCTTTACTTGTTTCTCTTGAACTCCTCCAGTATAAGAATTTCCATCTCCTCTGTTTGGTCTGGGGTGAATCGAAATTCTGACACGAAGGAAGGTGTGTGAATCTCTGGGTCATAATCACCAAGTTCAGCTGAAAATTGAAAAGTAATGGATATGTATAAAATAGCATGGTAACAGTAATAAATTAAGTACTGAATAGGCCCGTAACTTACATTGTAAAGCCAATGCTCCCAATTCAATGGCCAACTGCTGAGGCACCTCAAGTTTTCCAGACAGAACATCCTGCTTGATTTGCAGAAAAAACTGGTACCTGAAAGCAGAATGAAATCAACGCTTAAGAATCAAACACGTTTCAACATTTAAAAATTTTTACGATTTCGAATTATGCATAATATATAAATTATTCAAATGAAGTCCAACCTGGTTAACTCCTCCCTAAGGTGTTGAGGTTCGGATGAATAAAACTTAACTTTTAAGCGGAGGGTGTAAGGGGGTCCGACTATAAAAGGAAAAATTATAATTTGATATCATTATTTATGCAGGGGGTCATAAATTTATGGGAAGTAATTTTCATCATGCGTTGCTTATTTCAGACCAACATATCACACGCAGCATTTGGGTCGCATTTCAACTAATACATAAACTCAGGCATTGGTACGATTTCATCGTCATCTCATTTACTCATCCCTTCAAAACTCGCCGAGATTGTATTTTCCCAATTTTTACAAAACAACTACCGCGTGGGATGGAAGGAATCCTTTTTCTTTTTTGAAAGATTGTCATAAATGAAGCAACCCCCTCCGGAGTTGTGATTTGTTTATGCAAAAACATGCAGACATGCGTAAGCTTCAAGCTTCAAGGTAACTGATTCGTTTTTAGAAAAAATAAATTGATACAAAGAAGAAAATTGAGATTAATGAATCTGCCTCTATTCATAAAAAGGATTGTAAGAGGGAATGATATTCACACCTTGCGCTTCTCATCAACAAGAGCGTATGATGGTTTATGGGCTTCACTTACGTACTCACACCTCCCCAAACACCCACCCTACAAAGCGCCCAAAGACTCCCATATGTCAAACCATGCAATTTTCTGAAATCAGGAATTAAGCTTGTAACAATTTTGGCGAAAAATTGAAAAGGGATTTTCTGTAAATACTCTTACATATCATTATCCCCTCACGCTTGTGTGATGCTTCGAATGGGGGTAAACAACAATTACTGTATACTATTTTAGAAAAGTCTCTTTTTTGCTGACGTGGTTTTGCTTTGATGGATGATTTCAATTAAGGAGTATAGAGTAGATGAGATGAGTGGACAACCTTTTAAAGCGTAGATCATATACAGCCCAGCTTGGCTAAAACTATTAATTATGCTGAGCGAGCGTCTTCATTTACAATTTTATTGTCTGCCCGCTAACCACCACATTAAAAAGTGATGTCTGCGTCTGACTCATCATTATATTGATTATATACAAAAAAAACTTCTACATCATCACATCACCATCATCCCCATGCTCTTCGTCGTCATCCACTACTTTTGGCTGCGATGATTACCACTTTACTACTATTGCACATCATCGGACATTTTAGCAGTAAAAGCGTTGAGCAATTTTTATACAGCACTTCGAGTGAATTAGATGACAAGTCCGGCACATGTGGGTTGAGCAGTACCTGCGCGAGCGAGCTACTTACATATCATATAAGCAAAAACAACAAAGTTTTGCGTATCAGTGTTGCTCTATCATCTCATCGTTATTAAACGGAATTAAGTTGTTAATTTTACAGAGCCTACTACCACAGCGTTCTTAAATGGAGATGAATTGCACTATAAAACTATAAAAAATACTATACATTTTGATTTCATTTTGTTGTAAACTTTTCTGCGCGAATCTAACCATAACGCTTTTCATTCTTTATGATGTCCAACAATAATTCGTTTTCAGCTCGTCACCATATATGACTTCATCTAGATTGCTCGAAGGAGTTGAATTGATATGGTTCATTCATGTGCCAAATATGTCATAATTCATGTAAGGATCTGGGCCTAACTCACAATGGGAGAGTAACGCGGTAGTGGCGACTAAGCAAACAAAGCATGTCTGCGCGAGGGAAGAATAGGACACCTAATTAAACGGACTGAAATGCGTTAATTTCAGCCTTAAAATTACCATTGCAAAACCATTGCCAATTTCTCTCTTGTCCCGTTTAAGCAAGAAGGTCTCATCATTCTAAAAACGAAAAAAAAATCGTACGTGGTGAAACACCTATGCAATTCCCTACCAACGTCTAGAAAAATCCAGTACCAGTACGTAGTATAATACGTTTATTCTCTTCTGACATGACACCGCTGGCGCCATTTCTTGTGGATCGTAATCAGTTGCAATATGGTCTGAAGCATGTAAACCACTCCACCGTTCTTGAGGGGATTCATAAATTACGCGAGCGCTCATTTCCAATACGGTGGAAATCTGGTTTTGTGACCAGATCCAGAATATGTAAGTTTGACAAGGAGATGAATTGATTTTATCCTGATAACACAAAGATCTTCCAATCTTCACGGAATAAATGAAATCGCTTCAACCAGACAACGCATATGTTAGATGAGCAAGTACTTACTACATATTCCTTCATGTTCAATGATTACCTCAGCCCGGTACAAATTGGGAAGAAAAACGAGGAGAGTAAAAACAGGTCTTGCAAAACGAAGAAGTAAAAGGAAAATGAGGCTTGGTATATACATACATATCCATGCAATAAAAAAGTTGGCATGCATTGCATTATTAGCTCCACTTTTACCCGCAGATTTTTAGGAGGTTTTTGGCTCTCGAATCATATCATCTCGAATGTTAGCTAAATAAGTATTGGCTCATCCTTTTCTGCAGACACCTGACAACAAAGTACCTATTCTACTCGAGACTGTAAGGAGCTGAGACGTGTTGTTGTGGCAAAAGAATGTAATAAAATCGAGTTTAGGAACGCGTAACTACCAGCTCAACCGCGTTTGTACTGCAACCGCCTCCTGGTTCAAAGATGTGCCATTTCGTATTTCCCCTTTTCTCATTTAATCTTTGTCAGCCTAACAATGGATCTCCATTTGAAAGGAATCTCAGAGGACGTCAGGAGAAGGATTTTTTCTTGTACTGGATACATGCACTATTCAGCTTAATGATTGTAGACATGTGGATTGCACGCAATATTGCTAAATAGACTCTAACGACTCTTAGAGAGAATTCACCGAAGCAGGTTCTAACGATGAACACTCCACTCGCATGATTGGTCAATGTCCTTAGTACGTAAATATGTTTTCTTTTGTTCACCACGCAGGCAGCTCAATCTGATTCGTTTTGGCAGGCATTCGCGGTTAAGTAAAACGCGTAATTTTTTTTCATTTCTTGCATTCTACGTGCATCAAACCGAAAAGCAATCAACATGGCTTATTGGCGATTACATCGTTGGAAAACCGCGGGCTATGTAACCCAAAACAAAGAAAAACTAATGGTCGTCAGACATTGTACATTCAATATAAGGAATTTCACCATCATGAAATGGAATTCTTGATGATGATGCGATGGCAGGGATGAAGAAATCGGAAAATTGTCAGAATAATATTGTTGAAGACAAAGAAAAGCGAAAAAAATAATGATGGTCCTCAAAAAAGCAATAAAAGATTGCAGTGATATTTGAGCACATGCACCAGCAAACTCGGTTTCTTAACCCCGCATAATATTTATCTTTAAACTAGACAGTAACACGCCTGTATAAACAAAAAGGTAAATGAGTGTGTGTATAAAACTATAACGATGAATGTAAACCTGCATACCGGTTTTGCACCTTTTTTCTCGCCTCCTAAGTACCATTTTCCCATCCCATCCCATTGAAATGAAATGCACATCTTTCTCTTAAAATCCCCTCCCTTTCCTCCTCCTTTCTATTCATCTCCCGAGACTTGTGCCTAGTGCCTAATCCACTGTCCATTTAACTCTTTGTAAATGTTTAATTAGTGAATGTAATAAGTTATTTGTTACAAACGCGCTAATGGAGGGCATTTTGGCTTGGCGATGAGGTGGAATGAAAAATCAGTTTTACTTCGCTTTTGAGAACAATGTTTGCGTTTTCACGCTCCTCATCTCAAGCAGGCTTTTGACCGACTTGACCAGTTGTAAAAAGGAGTAAGAGAGAGAGAAAAAAACTGCCAGAAGTCCGAGAGAGGAGAACTCAAGTGCCCATTTCGTTTTTAACGAAGATGGCTTATGTGGGATGATAATGGTAATGGACTTACTTTTCTACATTTTATTCTTGGAAAAATGGTTAGAACCAGCCTTTCATTTATTGCTTTTTTGCCTGCACAAAGAGATCAAGCCAGATTTTCATCTTTTGTTTTAACCAAAGTTAAAAATGAGTTTGACAGTGATGATGATCTTTTCTCATGATTTACTGCCTATCAATGAGCAGAAACACCCAAGTAAACTCGTAGTAGGTTGTTCTGATGGAGTGAACATGGTAAAACGGCGCTTAGTTTTCCATCTTCAGTTTTTGCACCAAGATACATAATTGTAAATAAATACATCATCCCACTTTTTAAAGGAGATACTCACCAACTTTACGCATACTTAAGGGTGATGAGACATTAATAACAAATGGCATTTTGTGCCTGTCGTAATTTTGATGATGTCTGTGAACTAGCTACAAAACAATTCAACAGGAACTAATATAAATAATTGTATTTACTTTAATTCTTCATTGTAAAAGAAAAATGTGGAACTTTATAGAGGTTTTTGAACCAAAGCTATGGCAAAGATAAGAAGGAATTTTATTTCGAAGTGCATTTAATGATTTGATGCACATGTGCACATTCGATAAAGTAGGTATGCCTTCAACTTGGACTGCGATGAAGAATTTATTGCTCTTTGAAGAAACTTTGCAACAAAAATGTAATGACAAAGATAAGAAGGAATTTTATTTCGAAGTGCATTTAATGATTTGATGCACATGTGCACATTCGATAAAGTATGCCTTCAACTTGGACTGCGATGAAGAATTTATTGCTCTTTGAAGAAACTTTGCAACAAAAATGTAATGTAATTGCAAGAGAGCAAATAACAACGATGGAAACAACGTGAAACAGCACGGATGCTCACAGATGCTTGCTTCCTCTTGCAGAAAAAAGGAAATCATATCTTTGAAGTCAGTATTTTTCATAAACACAATCCTCACTTGAACGCTCTAAGCTAGCCAGTTTCCGGTATTTAGATTTTAATAAGCACAATTTCAGACACGTTTTTTGTTTTCTTTTTTGATTTACGCATTCATGGAGAAAAATGTAAGACATTATAAACTCATCATGATTCATGACGATTATGACCTTTATAAAGTGTTTTTTTGTGCAGACAACATGCTTGGATTACATACCTATGCAGAAAAAAAGATTGGCGACGACTAGCTACTAAACAAAAATGTCGCTTGCATTATGGCGCTCCCAACTCACCGATGTAAAGCCTTGTCAGGTAAGCATGCGCTGTACTTTTTCTTCTCAAAACCCTAATTCTGATTATTTAGCTTCTTTTATATGCGCCACTTCAAAAGGGTGAACTTTCTAGTAATTAGCTAGGCACAATTTTTCCCATGCGCCGTTAGAATGCATTCAACAAACCAACATTCAACCTCACTGATGATGATCATTCAAATTAACAAATGCAGCATCCTAGTCCAATCTCAAACGCTATAAAACCTTATAGTAATGCAGAGAAAATCTGATTAAAGAATAAAGCAATAAAAACTAAAAGAAAACAATGTCTAATCTAAGTAGTATCTAGACAATTTTTTAATGACTAGCATTCGCAATCAGTGATTTTAAATCCCGCAGCTGCTAATTATCTATAGTACAACAGTGCAGAGGGAATTTAAAGTGAACCTGTTGGAAAGGTTTATCAAGTTGTCTCATCTCGTAACAGTAACACAATTGTAGCAGACTACCAGGTAAAGTAGAGTGCAGGAGCAGGACAAAAACTAGAAAGATCATTTGAAATAATAATAACTAGCAGGAAGGGTAGTAACAATGCAGTG
>JAHZNH010000917.1:0-10296 GCA_027744355.1 Tyrannoseira gladiata
TGTCTTATCGGAATCAGGTGCCAGGAAGACCGCCGCTGAAATTACCTACCACACTCAATTTTCTTATTGCAATTCCATCAGCAATAAAAATAGAAACGTGTCGGTTGGATCTTGATAAAGCGAGGAATAATTTTTTTCCTCGAAAAATAATTCCCGGTAATTCCGTTGCTCCATCATGATCATGAACGATGTTTTTTCCACTATCCTCATCAAAATTAAAATGTTGTTCAAGGAAAAGAAGTCAAAGCAGCGAGGTTGCTTGTGTGTATATGTATTTTCCATTAATCTCACTCGGACTCGTTCCGTTCCTCATTTTATTCATACCATAAATACGTCATCCTAATTTCTCCATAACTTGTAGAGAAAATTAGTTGGAGTTTGAATTGGAATTCTTCGCACTGATGCAGTCAGACTCTTAGATTCATGATAAATGCATAAATACTAACACCTATTTCAGTGAGCCCAGTGAGTATGAGTGTGTGTGCTAATTGTTAGCTCGTTCATTATTGTCTAGACTCGCGACGTTCGATTCCGATTTCACTGTCTTGGTTCTTTCCTGCTCACATCACGCGAGCAAAAACAGGCAATAACTGAGTGAGTTTACGGTAGCCAGTACGGAGAAATAAAGCCTGGCATATTACAACCTTTTACTACCTTTTTTTGCAGTTGCACTAACAAATGGACATAAACATGAGGTGAGTGTGGAGGTAAATGAGAAGGAGAAGAACAACAAGAAGCGTTACACTTCACTGCTGGCTAGCAAGCTGGCCAACCAACAGTTCAAGCTGTGCACCGACCTGAGTTTTTTTATCTCCTTCCAAACTTCTCCCGAGTGAGTTCACTCCAATGCAAAGACAATTTTTAAGTTTTTCTGCAAAACTATAACTGAGGTGATCTGAAAATATACGATAAGTACTATGTCCGCTCATTACAGTACAGCGCACGATTCAGGATAACCCATATTCATAAACTATATTGGAACAACCAGCGAAGCGAAATCGTAATAATGATTTCTTCAGCTCGTAAATGCATCTCGGTGGGCCAAATGAGCGTTCCACGAATTCATCCATACATATCCACCAACTCCCTCTCCCAAAGAAAAAGGTACGTGTCGATCGAATGTGCGGTAGACAAAAAAAACCTAATAAAAAATATGCCTGGTACTGGTACCGAGGAACGCGTTATACGAGACTTGAGTACATAATATATGTAATATCGCCTCGTTTTCATTTCTGAAGCCCATTCAAAAAAAAATACCCAGGGCCTTCCAGATGCTTGATATGCCTACTCACAAAATTTTGAGTTTGGTGTGCGGGGGTTACGCTCACGCTTTGGCTCGCATAATGCAGAAAACTGCATATAAGTTTTCTTCGTTTTTTTGCGGTCATATTCCCAATCCTGATATGGGATGATGAATGTATATGAACTTACTTATGTTTGTTCACTCTCTTCTACCTTTTTTACTGTTCTTGGTCCATTGCACTGACTGACGCCAAGAGTTTTTTTTCAGGGAATGTGCTGGTCTATGTAAGCCTACATTTCGCGAAAAAGGCGACTTTGACACTTGAGCTTGCTTGTAAGTTTCCTGCGATTCGGCGATAAATCATTTTCAAAAAATTTATATATTTTTTCTCAAAGCGCTTCAGCTTCTAGACAGCCACGAAGCCAGTAGTAGTGGTAGACCAGGCTACTTTCGATCGTTGTATTTTCGCAGTTTCTTCAAGTCGCCTAATGTTCCCCAACCTTAATGTGAAGTGCATGATCAGAAAAAGGCACACTCGGAGAACAAGGCATGCCATGCCATGCACACTTTTCAAATTTATGACCAATAGTTCCCACAGTTAAGAACTTCTGCGAATTATTAAAAACAGGATTTTTTCAATGGGATGCAGACAAAAATGAATATTGAGTTGGTTGATGATGATGTGCACCAAGATGGAATGCGAATTGAATGGAATGGGAGAGCCATTACCATTTATAAGAGATTTTAATGACGAAATCGTACACCTCGCCTGGTATCATCCCCAAAGATCAGATAAATCGTTTGATCACTTTTTCTCGACTCGAACAAGAAGAAGATGGTGATGATCGTACGACGAGATAAATTTTGAAACATTGAGAGGGGTCATCATCGTTGCTGATGGTGGTGTGGTGAATCAGTGAATGTGGAGATGACCAGAGCGTGTGTAAAAGTCGTAGGAGAAGACAACAAGTGCAAGTCGAAATACCCATGAGATGAGTGCACTTTGTTATTTCTTGGTGATTTTGTGTTAAGATCTGTAGTGCGGTGATCATTCCTCATCACCATCCCATATCATATCGTATCGTATCGCATCATTCGCCTTTGTTCTCCCCAATGTGAAAACAATAAAGTCTCGAGAAGAGAATAGGTCATTCTGCTAGAAAGGGAGGGAGGGAGTGAAATATGCATATAAATCGGTAATGCTGAAGAAAATGCTTCCAGGCCTACGAATTTTCTTATTATTACTCATTCGCCTATTATTTATGTAAAAACATTGAATCATCCGAGATTACATTTTCTACGCGGTGCTGACTGCCTTGGAGGNAAATGCTTCCAGGCCTACGAATTTTCTTATTATTACTCATTCGCCTATTATTTATGTAAAAACATTGAATCATCCGAGATTACATTTTCTACGCGGTGCTGACTGCCTTGGAGGAAATCAGGATCCCTGAAATTTATTACAGAAGGGATTTTTTGTACAATTTTAGAAAGAAGGGGAGACATTGAACGTGAACCTGGGAAAATCATGCACGTTTTCTAGGCCTTCGTCATTATTTTATTATGGAAAAATGAGAAGATCCCTGCCCAAGAAAAAAAGAATTCACTCAGGTAGTTTCAGATACACTCAAGAAGGGTTGGGGTGGGATTCGATGTGATGCGATGCCTATGGTGGCAGTTGGTTCAAAGAATAGAAGGGGGAATTGGATTTGGACGACGACGAAAAAACCACAGGAATGAACAGTAAAGAATTTGAGTTTGACTCGATCGAAGGGAAAAAATTTATTTCTTCGTGGATTCGAACTGGATTACTGGATTCATTGGAGTAGTGGTCATGATAATCAAAGAAGCATATTGACTCTCTACAAGATTTCCTACATGATTTGATGGATAATACGTAAGTGGTATTTATCTCGTGAATTAAGGTTAGTTATTTCTGTCAGGAGGGAAAGAATCCAATCCAATACAGGGCCTTCAAACCGGTGTAGGAAATGAAAGAAGGACCTCTGCTCTGACTGCATCGACTTACTGTTTTACTCCATCGAAAAGATATTGTGCAACTTTTCTCTAAATTCCCCCTCATTATTACACTACGTAGGCACACGGGAAAAATAGTTTACCTGGGAAAGGTAATAATGACGATGATGAGGGAGACTGAGGGGGACAGTGAAAAAACAACGAGCAAAAGGTACACATAAACAAAGTTGTGTTGTGTGCCTATTTACTCGACTCACTGGCCGAGAAACGAGAGCGAGTGAGTGAGTGTTTTATGTGCACAAATTGGTCCCAATAAGCAAAAGTTCGGGTGGAGAAGTTTACCGACCATCTTTATTCTCCACCGGCAGACATAAATGTGCGTAATTTCCGCTTGTTTCCTTATTTCCCCTATTCTTCTCTGCCAAAGCCTCATCATCATCCTCCTCCACCTTTCGGTGTGATTACGATGATCATTTTTAGCCCTTACCGAGGAGGGATAAATAAATATGGAATAACTTTTTTCTGTTGCTTACTTCCCGACACCATCAAAACAATTTTGTAATCTATGGAGTCTTGGAAAAGTCAAGTCAGTACAGGAGACAAGCCAAAAGGGAAGAATCCAATAGGCAAAGTAAATGTTCTTACAATGTGGAGTACGGCGCAGGTAAGACGAGGTTCATGGAAGCATTTAATCATTACGGTTTTCGGGTGGTGCGGGATGGATGGATGGATTGCGAGCTAAAAAAATTGTTCTCAATGGGAAAAAGGATGTATGTAATGACGAGGATGATGATGTTATTTTGTTTATATATGGGATCCGGTGTTGTATTCGTAGTTTACTGGCTACTATTATTGTTGTTTTTTTGTGTGTGCACATTATTTAGGAAATACAAATAATGAGCTATGTGTCAAGAGAGTTATGGAGAAACCTACAAAAGTGACCCTTAGATCACTCACTCTCTCGTTCAGACAGTTTTTTCCAGTCATTCACAACAATATAGTACGGGCAGAAGGAGTCGTCGTCGGCAGACAGAACAGAGGGATTTAATGGCCAGTCGCCACCATCACCACAACCACTTGACTTCTGAGCCATTCAATCTATCCTGAGCAAAAAAAAAAAACTTCTCTCTGGAAGATTATTACGCTATTACGCATAAAATTGCCAAAGCCGAAGTTAAACTTATGGACTTATTCGAAAAATGGGATTGTTATTGCTTCTCCTCTCGTCGTCCGTGCAATTTGGATGGGGATACTCCCAACCTGAAAGGAAAGGAATCGAGCGAAGGAAGGACTCAAATTAAATGATTTTGTTTTTCCTTTTGTTTTACGGTGAATCCGTAGTGCTTACTTATACTTATGCTGTCATTTTTTACGAATCCGAGTCCGACCATCCACAATCCGTTCAAGAGAGACGGAGACGACGACGGAGCAGAAAAATGGCAGACGGGTAACCTCGTATTCAGATTATGAGTTTTTTTGAATGAAGTTTTTTCAGAGAAAATATATTTTTGTCCTGATGATGATACCAATGCCGGCTAGTTCAGTCCAGCTTGCTAAGGTTTGACTTGACTTGAAGTTCACGAACTACAGTCCCAAAGTCATTTTCAACAGACAGTAATAAACTCGTGATGAAATGAGGCGAAATGGCAGACAGACGCTTGAAACAATTGGGGGAAAAGTCAAAGGCAAGTTCTGAGATGAGCTACAATGCATCTATCTATGTACGTAGTAGGTTTCATCTTGACTCAACAACATTTCAAAAACGGTTCCCTCCACCACCGAAAACTTGACAGGAATCATTTCTTAAGAATCTGCCTTACTTACATACTGCCAGCACCAAAATGCCACTCAGTCAGCCGACTCAAGAAAAAATACTCTCATAATCTTCCCATAAGCGTGTAGTCAGTCTCCTTCGTGAATAACGAAATTATCAGAAAAACATATGAGATGAGCAAGAGTAAAATTAAACGGTGCTCTAAGGTCATCATCATCACGCTGTCCGTTTCCTCTGAATTCCATCCTTTTAAAATTCAATTAGGTCAACGAGAAGAGAATACTTGAGGCGAGGCATCTTTAGTCATTCAGTTCCATGAACAAAAAACATATTGTGGCCTATGACACCTCCACCACCATCATCATAAGATTATCATCATCGCCAATTTCATTGTCTCATTGCCAGGTGCCAGGTCTCGCTCGTATTTATCGCAGCCCTGGGAGATCGATCTAGTTTGGCCACATTGGAGTGGAGACTGTTAGTGTCAGTTTTCATAATATTCATTATCCAAGGTATCCTCAATTGGATAATGATGGTAATGATTGTACACCTTCTTTATATTCACTTTTTTACCTCATCCCGCAATGAATAGAATATTAGGCTAGTCAGTCGAAGCACTGCACTAGCGAGTCATCCTTTTCTAACGAGCCATTCACCAATTCACCATTTTACATTTTAGTAGCCAATTAACAGGCCATGCGTCGGCTTCACTTTGAATATTATTTAAAGCTGGTTGGTCAACTCGAAAAAAGTGATGTGTACACCAAAAAATAATATCTGCATGAATTGTATAAGTACATTGTTTTGCTTTTTTCGCATAAAAAAGAAAACTAGCTTCCATTACTGCAACAAAAAAGAAAGAGGGAAAGGATCATCCTCGTCATCATCATCACCACCACCACCACATCACAATGTTTTTTTCAGACAAAATCTTTTTTTCGGCATGTGTGAAAATAAGGTAATGGGTAAGTCCATAGACTCACTCAGGTAGATAGAGGCATTCAACACGAATGGGCATGAATAATTTCATTTGTTGTAGGGAAGTGCACAATAATATTCCTACTTCACTTCCTCGGCATTTTTTTTTCTGTGGTTTACTCGCTCGCTCTTCCGAAAAAAATACGCAAAGGGAGCGACTCACATTCAAAGAAACCTGACTCATCCCGAAACATGTGAAGGCGAAAAAAATTATTAGGAGACCATACCAGCGAAAAGCAACTATGTATTGGTGGTGTGACTGTGACTTTGATTGCCTCTAATATTTTTATTATTCGTTGATCACCATCCTCATAACCATCATGCAAACTACTGCATGTAGATTCTGAGAAGGGGAAGAGAGAAATGGGAAAAAGTCAAAGTGAAACCAAACCAAACCAAGCCTATTATAACATTTCAGAGGATTGATTTTTGACTTATCTATCAAACAAGCTTTTGTACTATTTATACAAGGCCTTAGCTTTGATCCTCTTTCCTACGTCATTGTAATCATATGGCCGCAGAAAGGGCTTCACATCCTTCATCCATGCAAACATCATGATGACGATGCCCAGAAAAAATGTGTTTTTCTCAATCCGTGTAATATTGTCTTCCCTTTCTTTGGTGGCGGCAACACATCAAAGAGCCCTTTTGCGGTGCGTTTGCACAGAGACATAATAGAATAGAATAGAAATCCATATTTTTTGTCATTCTCCCCTGGAATGAAAGACAAACCAAGGCATTCTTGTGGCTTCTTCTTTCGCTTATCACCTGAATTAATTTCTTCTCAGCTACCTGTCTAAATATCCGTTTATAATGGCTCGTCAGCGAGTAAAGGAGAGAGTCCAGGAGTTAGTGAGCGAGTGAGTGTTGTCGCCGACGACTGTTTTCTTTCGTGCCGCCATACCATTCCAAGTCAAAGCCACTTCAGCAGTCAACGTCCAGCACATTTTTTTACTAATAGGATGATATTGTAAATGAAATGACAAGAGAGGAAGGGTTATCTTCCAACAGAATCTGAAGCATGCATGCAAGGTGTAAAAGGAACGACATGAGATGAGAGCACTTCATACTTCACTTGTGTGAAGAAATGACAAGTCATCAAGTATTAGTCATTATGTAATGGACAAAGTATAAACACACAGACAGAAAGAAAGGCTTATCTCCTTGCACCACCACCATATTAACACCGCTTCACTGGACAAGGTGGAAAGGAATTGAAAAATAGACGAATTAATACCGACTGAATAGACACACGACGACGACGACGTCGACGGCAGAAGGGAAAAAAGCGGCGCTGATGATTCTGACGATCATGTAATGAATATTTTTTGTGTCGATGTGGATGTGAACAAGAACCCTCATTTCGATCAGATAAGGGTCCTTATACGATGTTCTTTCTCAGGTAATACAATCTCAACAGCCTTTTTTACAAATGATACATGAAAAGACAGACATAAATACAATGACAGGTAGAAATCGATTGGGTACGTATTGGAAAAAAGGAAAAATCCTCTTTTTACTTTAGAAACTTTATCTTCCAGTCCTCAATTGTCGGCACAAGCAAAAGATTGAGGAAATTAGCTGGAAAGGAATTGTCGCGGCGATGACAAGTTTGATCAAATCAAGAGGAATATTGATGATCATAATTCGCCAATAAAAAATCTACTCCAATCATAAAAATATACACATGGATCTACTTTGTATCTTCATATGCTCAGCATTAGTACCACAGGTAAGTAAAACTTGTATCGTCTTAATTTCACACCAAAGAAATGCGTAAGCCCTCCTAGAACATACGTACTCACTTGCTTTATTTCATGCTACCCCTCACAATATTGCCAGGTATGGCGAGAGCCATGAGGCAGCCATGCCAGTTTCCTCCTATCCTGGACAAAATATATTACCTGCTTTCATATTCATAAAATGATATCAGCCAGCCACTCAAATGCGTAAGCCCTCCTAGAACATACGTACTCACTTGCTTTATTTCATGCTACCCCCCACAATATTGCCAGGTATGGCGAGAGCCATGAGGCAGCCATGCCAGTTTCCTTCTCTCCTGGACAAAATATATTACCTGCTTTCATATTCATAAAATGATATCAGCCAGCCACTCAGCTAAGCTCAGCTCAGAAAAACGAGGCAAAAGGGGGAATAGTAGTATTTTTTCCCACTACTTTTTGCTGCTGCAACTTCTTATTCTTCTCCCCAAACTTGTTTGATACAACTTAACTTACTCATGTGGATGAGGAACAGAGGAGAACAGAGCATTGTGAATCATTTTCCATGATGGTATTATGCTTTATCTACTTGAATGCATTCGTTTTTCAGCTACATCGTATCGCATCATCATTATATTATTACGCTGCATTATAAAATATCGGGCAACCACAACTGCTCCAGGTGGATGCATAACAAAACAACGAACAACCTCGAAAACGCAACATGAACAATAAAAGCAACATTACGGGAAGGTGTACCACTACATACATTATTGCTCAGGGCTGTTGTTGTTGTTGATATTATTACTGCTGCAGCTCTGCTGATCATGATGGAATTGGAAGGACTAGGAGATATAAACTTGGAGGGGAACTTTGAAATTCTTTGCCTTATCCTCATCTTAATCAACTCAAAACTCACTTCTTTCTCATGTGCTCTTCCCAAGATAGACAGAATTAAATATTTTTCCGTCTATTCTATTCCCTCACTTTTTTAGATAATCCAATCCAGTTAAAAAAATGTTACGCAACTTTACTGCACCTCAATGCAAACTGCAGGTAATTGTTACTTCGGAATATGGTTATTCTTCTTCATTCGGCACATTGGTACACATCAAAACGAATTAAACCAATAAAGAAGTTTCTGGTGTTTACAAAGAGGAGTCGATTGTACCAAATATAATTTGTGAATTCAGGATTCATATTTTCGGGAGAAGGTTTCCTCCTCAAAATATTTACACTCCGCATTATCATCATCATCACTACCTCAACTCAAAGCAATGAAACAGAACTCATAGATTCATACTTATGAAGTTATCAGTTATCATATCATCATGATATTTCATTTTTCCCATGTTTGTGCAATAACCGTGAAATACGTCAGCGTATTTCTATACCCCTAAGTAGTATTTTATTTATTTTTAATTTCATTTATACGGGATATCTTGATAGCGATTCGATGTATAGTATTTACTTTATGTGTACGCAAACGAAATCATATTTATTCCAGGGATTCATCCATCCGCACATAAATACTTTTATGGGGTTTCCATCTTCCTCCTGCTCGAATCGCATACGAATCTAAAAATTATGCATTTGTGGAGCTTCCAATAAATAAAAGAGGTAAAAAATGCGTTCATCATGAATACACACATATGTCTGGCACAGGCAACCATCATTGCACATTTACATATTACAAGAAGAACCATATCGTACGTTTCACCTGCCACGACGCCATTGTCGTACCGTCTTCGCTCGTCATTTTGCTTGTTCTGTCAGTCACTCATGTCATAGTAGGTAGGAAGGTGGAGGAATATAATTTTTTGTCATACGAGAGCTCAAGTTCTCATGTACTGAGCAGCCAGACAGAATCGTCGTGTGGCATGGCATGATGTTACTTTTTTTGAAAGAGAGGTACAAAAAAACTCATGTTAGGAGAATCTATGCATTGTAGTAAAAATAATATCAAGGAAATATGTTCGTTAATGTGACCGATGAATATTTAATCAGGGGGCTTTGCCTCTTGAAAATGGGGAGACTAATATTGATAAAAAAAAGATCCTTGTCAGGCAAAGCCATCGGGAAAAAGCGAAAAGTTTTTTCCTCCCAATTTACCAAACTGAAGCAGTCTAGTTGCTGTTGTAAAAATTGACATGAATCATAAAATGCAGCAACGCTGTAAATATGAATGAGCTTTCATTCTTTCGGAAAGTACTTCTAAAAAGACTAACAAATGTGAGCGGTAGGTTGAGTTGGCTGCCTGGCTGGTTCACCAACCGACTCCTTAAAGGTCACATTTAGGGAAGAGGGTTCACCAAGCGACTTGGCTGTGTTTCCTCACAAGAGGCTGTCGCTTTTTGGCAAATTCTGGTTAAAAAATGGTTTTTCTCAGGAAATGTTCCTGCAAAAATAGGAAGTTGTTCGACGTACTCACATACACGGACTCGGCCTCAATATGTAAATGAGAATGCAAAAGTTGCATGTGAGATTAACTATTATCGCTTGTTTTTCCTCCTGCTGTTTGTTTGGCACCTTCAACTTGTAATCTTGGAGAAGAACCAACCAACTAGCCCAACCAAAGGGATTTTTTTTCAAGCCGGACGGAT
>JAHZNH010000918.1:0-16997 GCA_027744355.1 Tyrannoseira gladiata
TTCCCCGGGCTGGGATAATGTAAACCTACAAGCTTGGTGTGTGGTGGCATAATGAAAACATTGGATTGTCCCTTTGTAAATCAGCCTTCTTTGTTTCCCGGACTCTGGGAAAAAATGGACCTCCATCACCACCAAATTATTCTTTGGACAGAACTGTTTTGGATTGAGTGAGTTAGGGGAATGAAAGTTTGATGCATTCTCTGAAGGGACAATGGTGAGTTTAGTGGGTGGCCACATTCCACATCATGAAATGTGATGGCGATGATGATGATGACAATCACCAAGTGGCAGGGGCTGGCTAGCTCGTTGGTGGTGGTGGCGGCGATGGCGTCGCATGGTGGCTCATCCCCGCAGGAGAAACTTAGATCACATCAGATGACATCCACGGGGGAGAAGTACAAGCCTCGATGAGAAAAATTGCTATATTGTGCTGAATTAATCATGGGAAAAAATGGAGAGATAGATGGACTGAGACTGAGTCCACTGGACGAAACGATCGTGTTTTTCGATTTTCTACTTTTTACGCGGGGTTTTTTCTCTCTGGAAGCGAACTACCCAACAACTTTCCCTGGGGGACTTGCTCGAGTGATTTATGTATTTTTAATGGAGCATCATTTATTTCATTGACATATTCTATTATGCTGGATCTCGTTCACTCACTTTACTCCAGTTGAGTCCAGCCCCCGGTTCCCAGGTGGGCGATGGGAGAAATGGACACGACACAAGTTCTTTTAAGAAAGTGGAGTTCCATTCGGAATGTAAATTAAATGGGGAGGAATGTGATGGGAACTTGGGGCAAATGTACTAACATGAGTTATGAATTGAAGAAGTGGGCAAATAAGACGTGGTGAATAAAACATGGAGCAGTAAAAGCTGATTTCAGATTCAAGACTCAGTTTAATTTTGAGAAAATGACAAATGATGCGTATTTTTGGGTTTGAATTCCACAAACTAAATCTTAAAAGGTCGGGATTCAGGATCCTTTTGTGGTAGGTTGGGGAATTCAAAGGAAGTAATTAAGGAGACCTGCAAATGTGGCATTGAGGAGAGATGGATTCGAGATTTTGGAGCGTTTCATTATATTTTATTTTGTAACGATGTTTGTTATGAAACAAGTAATGTGCCAATTGCTCATTTTATATTCATTCCCAGGAGCAAACGACAAGTAATTACGACAATTAGGTCCTATAATTTTTGTTGCCTGTTACAATATATCAAGTAGTCCCAGACAAAAGGATCCGCTAAATCTGGATTTTACCTTTCCTCTTCGTGCAATAGGCATTTTTAGTATGAACATTAAATCGTTATACAACTTTACAACCCTATCATAAACAGATTAACAGAATAAACTTTTTTTTACTTCTATCGCAGGTGAACAAGCTCTTCGGAACAAACTACATCACGTCACCATCTGGGAGCGAGCTCCTACTTTCCGCGCCACGCAGTCACGGCTTGCCAATAAATAATCATCAATATCGCACATCACAACCGGGCCATCTCTTCCTACCACTCCCGGCTGAACGGGCATCCTTACGCGAACGGGAGCCGTCGAAGACGTTCCACAGTGGGTGCGAGTGATCAGGAGGAGTCAGCTCCTCTCCTCCTCAACAATTCCAGTAGTACCAGTAGTAGCAATGCCCACCAGCAGTCATCTCAGCACTTGACGACCACCAACAATAATAACCAAGTAGGATTAGCGGGCAAACCGGAAAAGGATGAGCTTCACTCGGGCTCCTTCAAGAATCTCAACAAGGACCAACAATCACACAACTCTAGCGTCCTCACCTTCATCATCTTCCGGCCGTATATTCTCCCCCCAGTGGCGCAGCTCCTTCTTCTCCAGGAACTTCCGCTTCACACGCCAATCCGGGTTTAAGCTGACGCGCAGTGTGACGCTCCTCATGACCAAGCCGGAGCGGATGGAGTTTCTGGCGAATACCCAACACCAATTTCCGGACGAGTTTGGATACTACGGGGATAGTGATGAGGGCACCCGATTACTCCACGACGAGAGTTACTACCACCCTTCCTGCTCCTCACCTCCTCCCCCTCCTTTCCTCACTCCGAGTCCGGAAGAGGAGGAAGAACCCGAGTGCCGTCGTGACGGAGGTGCTAATACTGTAGGTAGTTGTAGTCGCACTAGTCACATTCCTACCTCCGGTTCAACTCGGGCATTTAATCATCCTCCATCATCACATCGGCATCCTCTCTCCGGGAGTATGGATATGACAGGAGGAGACCAAGTGGGAAATAATGACAGCACTAATTGCCTCGCTCCCAGCTACTCTCAAGCCTTACTTCTAATGGAACCAAACGAGAGAAGCTCTGTCACCGCTTACTTCAGGAACGAGTCGTCGTCAGACTCCAATAATCCCTCCACCTCCTCCACGAACCATCCTCCTCCTGATGCTTCCAATTCCAACATTTCCACTGCTCCAGCTCCCAATTTGACTAATGAGCACCTACAAAATCCTCACAGCAGCAGCGGATTTATGGACGTCAACGATGGGATTTCCGATGATTTTCCAGCTAATAATTCAGGTACGCTGGAGGATGGTAGTGCCAGCACCAGGGGAGTGCTATTAGGCAATTGTGATGGTGATGCAAGCGGACAAAGTACTACCATTCAACTCGGGCCCGCTCCTCCAGCTCATTACAATCCCTCCAGCTCCAGTCAGGAGGATAATTGTCCAACTGGGACCACAGGAAATCCTCCTCCTTCTCGTGCATCTCTAGGTAAGTAATCATTTGATTGACGTACTTCCACTACAACTAAACTCCGAGTTCTCCAATTTCCCAAAATCTCTCCAGCAGAAATAAAATGCCTGCTCTAGTTTACTCCAAATCCTATATTCATTCCGATGCTTATAAATATCATCAGTTTATCCGTAATGAGCATCTCGTTTCAATCGAAACTAATTTTTTTTAGCAAGAAGCCAGCACGGCCCTTTAAGAGGAACCAATTAAGAAATGTGTTTTATTCAGTGGGAAAAAGCTGTAGATTTGCTATCTGCAAGCTAAGTTTTATCCGGCAAATCAACCGGAGAAAAAATCAAGAACTTGTCTCATTTTACCCCAAAAACCAATTTGAATAAAATAAATTCGATTCATGTGGTACTATCCACATTACAATTTTCTCAGTGGTTGTCCCCTAACTCTTAACGAAGTATATTTTTTTTGTACCTGTAGATCCAGCCAGAAATGAGGAAACCGAGGACCTGCTTTCTCAAGAGGACTCCTCTCTCCAGCCACTTCTCGGTAATCGGCACGCAACAACAACAGCAATCCCATCAGCGACAGCAGCAACCATGCTCCTCATCATCTTCCATGTCATCGGTCACTGGTCATTACCAGAGAGCGTCTACCCGGCTCGCAAATGCGGGCAGTAGTCTCGGTAAGTCGGAAATAATGACTTTAATACCGAAAATTATAGAAAAAACCTTCCCATATCCACGTTTCTTTTCTCCTCCGAACTTGATCTGAATTGGGTACTTTACTCTCTGGAAATTTCTCCCTTTTCGGTCTTTGCACGAATTTGGCCGTGATTTATATTTCCCGTTTGCATGAGTGCCTCCACTTTCTTCACTCCACCGGAAAAAAAATTCGTCGCTCGTTCTCCACAATATTGCAAATCACATCGCAATACACAATATCATTATTTCCCCCGACTTCAATCCTCAAGTGAGGACTACTCCAGGAACCGTTACCGTTTCGCCCACTTGGACTCGAAGGAACTAATCGGATAAAAAGGCTGGCGCTCCCGTACACGGCATAAGGACGATCAGTAGATATTGCTGTTAGCCATTTCCTCCATGAAAACTGAAAACTAGCGAACTACTTGCTCTCAAATTGTTCCACCAAAAGGCCTTTTCACTCTGGTGCGCATCTCATGCTTTGATGCTATTATCATGCTTCCTCGATCACAAAGCTCAAGGAGTTCCTTTACACATATCATCATCCCCAAATAATAAGAACGGGAAAAAAAATCTGGAGCACTCGAGGAAGATGCCGCAGAAAACTGCCTAAAGAAAATGCTTCTTGTTGGCGGACTTGCGTGACTGAAGTCGAGTCTAATTACACATGTTTACTCCGATTCAACTCCGGCACTCTCCCTAGGAGAAATTCAAAATTGCCGCTGGTTTTCGAAACGACGCTACAGTCTACTGTCTCATTGCATATCAACATCAACAACACCCAAAAATGCGCAGGTTTTTTGTTTACTTTTTTTGACATTCAATTCAAAGCAATTTTCAATTTGTTTAATTTGCTCAATTTGTCACCTTTGAATATAATTGTGCCTCGGAACAAAAATGAGGAGTACGCAAAGTAAAGTTATCAAAACAGGCCTGGGAGGAGGACTGCATGAAGCGCTATTATCGAAGCCCTCATTGACCCTATTATTGCAGAGATTACCCAGGCAAAAGCATATCTCCAACTTGGTGATACTGGCGGGTAGTACGTTTCCTGCGATTGTAACTGTCCTTTCTAGATCTCCTAAGTCGGTACCATTCCCATAGGTCGTTTCTTCAAATCCTCTGAGGATAAGACCACTTCTAGCGCTGAATGTCCTCGATCCTGGGGTCGAGTTTGCTGATCGATTGACGCAGAGCTCTTGTGCCCTCAGAAATCTCAAAACCCGGCTCTGGCCCTCGACTCGAAAGCAGCGGTTGTATCCGTCTCGAAGTGGAGCTCCGGAGTTGGCGGCTTCTATACACTTCTTGTGGATGTAGGGCATGCAGGATTTCGTGACACCGTGACCGATCAAAGCTCTCCTGTTACTGGTTGATGGGTTGGTCCTTTCCAGAAACTGCATGGTGAAGCAGCCATTCGTCCCGGTATCATTGTAAATGCTGGGAACCACGGCGAGAGATGTGCTTGGATCTGAGGGATGAAACGGAAATGGCCATGAACGCCATGAAGTGAAAAATATCGTCTATCAACTTGAACCTGAATAAAAAATGAATTTGAAGTCAACTAACTTTGCATGAACTGAACATCGGTGCAGTTCACTTTATACTGAGACGTCGTTGTGCAATTCTTGTCTTTGTATGGATTCGCGGCCAATTGACAATGATAACACTCGATGGCTACACAAACAGAATATACTTGGAAATGTAACGGAATCAAATATGCAAACGCCGAAGAGTTAGTTGATTGATACCTTCAGTTTCAGATAAGTGGAAGATCTCAAGAAGTAAGCTAATCAAAATTGAATTGAGCTTCATTTCTTCCCGGGGCTGATGGCGTTCCTCTCCAGTTCCTTTGGGTTCTGGTAACGTGGCCGCATAACACTGATTCTGAATATCTGAATACATTTCACTCCACCTGTGATGTCAAATCTCAAATCACCCCAAAAGAAAACTTTCCAGCCAGCTTTCAGAAAATTTTGTTTCCATATAAGTAAATATAGTATTTTCTCTTCCCTCACTTCATTATTGAAATCGGGGACTCCTTTTTTGTGAGATTTTCTTTCCTCTTGCTCCTGTGAACTTCTGCGAAACGAGGATTGAGGAAAGCGGATAAAGGGAAAATAATGAGCTTTTGAGGAGTAAACAAGTGGAGACACATTAAGCCACTCTTCATTCAGAATTTGTATTCCAATTGGCAACTCGCAACTTTATTTTTAGAGTTTGTGAGAAAAAACACGAAAACGAAATGCGAACTTGGAACGAGGTGAAGCTGGAACACTCAGAGAAAATAGGGGAAACTGTGATTTTTGAATGAGGATATGATATGTTGGGAGCCTATTTTATTCCTCACTTTTTATGATGATTTTTATGGCGCTCTTTACTCTAAAAATTATTGTTTGTTGTCGTCCTCACCCCCCCCCCCCCAAAAAGAAAGTGCTCTGAAGCACTTGGTTTTTAGGTTGGGCGTGTCGACTGATGTTGGACTAGGCCAATTCTTTTCCGTTGCTTTAGGTTCAGATTGCACAAGAACAAGGACCTTTTCCCGCGTTGTCTGTAATGCAATCATTTTTTATTGTTTTGATAAAGCAAATTGTTTTCATTATCTTGGTGGTGGCCGGGTCTATATACTTATGTACGTATTTTTACAACTTTGTTGGAACTGACTGAACACCAAGCCAATTTCCTTTTTCTTTTTTCCAATTTCCAGTTCTGAACACGGTGGCTCCTCGCGAAATGACCGGGGTCCAGATTGACCTGACTCAGCCAATTGTCATAACAGTCCCGAGGGATCCTTTAAGAGAATCTGTGGCAGTTGGAGGATCCTCTTCTTCATCATCATCCTCTGCAAGGCGTGGGACATCGTCGTCCTCCTCTGCCGCTACCAGTCATTATCATCATCTCCCACATCCCAGCTTCAGCCGAGATGACGAGCCTCCAACGTACTTTGAGGCGCTGAGAACATCGCGACCCGTCTTCCTCCCGACTTTGGCTCGCATCCGGAGATGCTTCACTGAGAGGGATATTGCCTCCAGGTTCTCTTCCAAGAGGAGTCATTGGCTTGATGAAATTACCGTGATGGAGACTGGACCCGCCACAACCAGCCCTCGCCATCATCAACATCAAAATCATCAGCATCATCATCATCCCCACTCGGATCCCAATTCCAGTCGAGATCGAGGTGCTGGAAATAATAGAAATGGTGACGGCGGAACAACTCGCATGTCTAGATCAGTGGCTGGGTCTCATGGAGAAGACACTCCTGGCGGTGATGGTGCAGCTGCGACTGGAAATGCTTCTGGCTCTGGCTCAACTTCAACATCTCGAGTTTAACGATGATTGTCATCAAATCGTTTCACGGACAGAGGATGAGGAAGTCGTAAAATAATGCTGGAGAAAATATATAACATATTCCCTGGAAGAGAGTAAAAAAATCCATCCCTGAGAACTTTTTTCGAGATTAACATTTTATGGAGTAAATGTATTTTACTTTGGAGAAATCTTCCCCTGAAAAAAAACTCTCTTTCTTCTTGAGGGATCCGGTCTGGCTTGGTCTACTTACTTAAGTTGCTAGCTGGAGGAATGCGATTATGGAAATAAGAAGTCATAAAAAAGTATTACAGCTTCTTCAGCCCAATTCGATCTTCTGGATCTGGATATATGGAATCTGAACGACTAAACTTTAAGATGAAGAATTTACACTACGTGTGCAATGCAGTGTGCACCCACCCATCCACTCCGTCATTTCCCCCCGAAAATAAAACTCTTTCAGGTTGGGAAAAGTTTTTGCTTGAGTGCATCTGGCGTTTTGGTGAAAGCACTACTATCATCATTTAAGTCTGGCGGAGTGAAAGTTGTGAAGGCGAATTTTTAATGATGTTCCGCCAATTTTGACTCTGTCAACATTTTTATGCGCCCCGGAGTAAGTTGGTGATCCCGAAAAAGTGAAATGTATAAGTTGAGTATTATTATTAAGTTGTTTAGCCTTAGCTCTCAAACTTTTAAGGATGCTTTCGCATTCTATGTACTTACTTCTACTCACAAAAAAACGAACAATGAAGATTGCAATTTTTACATATCTCATCTGATACAAGTTGGAGTGAGGAGTGGAGTACTTTCCAAATTGCGCCCTAGAGAGATTCACACAGGAACTAATGGGGTCTAGCTGAAACGCAATTTAGTTCATCGAGATTCTATGTAACCGTCATAAAAAATTAATAATTAGGCATTCGATGATCATCTTAACTGTAACGTGTATCAAAAAGTACCAATACTGATATTAAACCAATTTAAATGAAGTATTAGATTAGATTAGAGACTGTTCCGAACGTGATGGTAGAGTATTAGATTGAGATTAATAAACTCATGATTAAGTAACCAACGACATTATGTATAGTTATTATAACCAAGATGAAATTGTATTTAAGCACCACTCTCCCCAAATAAATTGTTATATTTTTTGCGTGCAAAATAAAACGATGTATCTTATCCGGAAAAAAAGTTTCTTCAACCAGAGTCTTATTATATGGACCTTAAGTTCTTTTATCGTCAATTGCAGTACCAGGGTTGGGAGGTTGGAATTTTTGGACCATGCAAGCATATTGAAGGACATAAAGCAAATAAGTATATTTTCCCTGGATGACCATCCTGAATTTGAATTATTGTTCAGTGGAAAACAGTCAAGGATTGTATCAATTTGCGACATTAATGTGCCAAAGGATTCTCTGCAAGTAAAAAAATGAAAGAAGCTATTTTTTTCGAAGAAAACGCCGGCACTTACCATCTCTACATTTTTCCCTGTGTGATTTCTGCCACTCCTGCATTTTGAGTTTACACCTGGCTTGAACTTCTGAAAATTTTTATGTTGGCTCAGGTGAGGTGCGACATGATGGATGACGCGATAGTAGTTTCTTGGGTCTTCCCTTACATTTTTCTGCTATTTTTCTGGAAAAAAAATCAATAGGTGGAGAATGAAAAACGAGGAAGAGTGCTGGAGGTGGATATATTGGGGACATGGTGGTTCGAGTTTCGTCTCCTCCAGTACACTTGCTTGCATCATCACCCCTTGTCACATTATAATATACTTACTTTTAGTTGCCCTTACCTGTAAAAAGTATTCTCTTCAGTTTTTCCCATATTCGTCGAAAATTAGCGTTTTTACGGGGAAATCGGTAAACCGCTTAAAGTCTTCCTTCAACATAAGCTCCGTTCAATATCATTATTAGACTTTTTGGAAACAACTCGTTTCTTCTGCCATGTAAAGAACGCCCGGGAAAAGGAAGGCACAGGCAATCCAATTCAAATTCAAGGTAGATAGTCACGTTCACTCGACCCCATCTCCAGCTCAGGCTTCGGGGAGTGTATTGAATGGAGTGGGCTGGAAGCTGGAACTATGGAGTTGTAGTGAAGTGCCTATATTATTTTAGGTGAAGGATTGAATTGTTGCTCTACAGAAGAATCTTAAGACCAAGGCAAAGTAGGGAAAACAAATTTCTTCAAAAAACATTGCGAATCTTATTAATAGCGCAAACAAAAAGCCGCCACACGAAAGAAAAAAAATTCCCTTTACCTTGTATCTAACCTAACTCAATTGCGTTTTTTTCGGAGATGGAGACTCAAGTCTACTAGGAAGAGACTGGAGAGGAATGAAAACATTATTTACTTAATCGCCCGGAGGTGAGTGCAATTACGAGAGGAAGAGGAGAATTCCACTTTTTGCGGACTTGTTTGAAGAGCACTGTTCTCGACCTAAGAAGATGATGTGAGACGATGATGATGCACCCCCTTAAATAAGTACATATCTAGACTCTTTGTTAGGAAAGGAATACGGAATCTAATTGGAAAGAAGAACAATGATCGAGAGAACAACTAACAGTAAGTGGGGGTAAAATGTAACTCCACGTAAGAATTTGTTAGGGAATATTACATTATATTACTGTCTGTTGCACACATAGGTTCTTCTATTTAAATTAAAGGATAAAATATCAGCTTTACATTATCTTGTGAAACTTCTATTCGTGCAATTTAATTGCGTTGGATGGAATTTGAACTTTGAAGCACTTATTTATTCACAATTTGATTTAAAAATCCTAAAACAAGACAACAATGATTACACATCTAGAGCACTGAGGATGATGGGCCTGGACTGAGGTTGAGCTAATTCTTACTTTCATTACAAAGTCATAAAAACACATTTCCCACAGACCTGAATTTATTCCCAAAACTGGGAAGTGCAACATTTCCCTCCCTCAATACTTAATATAATAACTCACTTGTTCACTCTCTTACTCAAGATCAGTACAGATGTTCAGCGCTCGTTTGGACCTCATTCCCTCTCAGCAATTTCCAATTCCAATTCGAATGAAATTATCAAGTCAATGAAGAGGCCGGTGATTTTCCAGCAGAATCCTATGTTCTCAAATGTTCCACCAGTTTTAACACCTTCGCCGATTCACGTATTCTACGATCCTCAGCCGCTAACACGTTTTCGTCAATTTTCTTTTAAAAAAATATTTTTTTTCTATCTGAAAAACTCGTTCCACGCACCATTTTCAAACCCATCTTTTCGAATTGCATCATCAACCGCACTAGCATCGCCATCACTTATCCACCATCCATCCATCCATCGATCGGCAGAATCATACATTAAAATGGAGAATGCCATTAGAGCACTGCTTTCTCCCGCAAAAATTGAATGAACTTCTGGAAAAGTAGATTCCGCTCAACTGTGAACTGACGGGAAATTTTTTGATGCTCCCTCACTAAATATTTCCTTTTCATCCATTCCATTCTTCACGATCCGATCCGATGTGAGGAACTGGAGAATCCCTTTTAGTACATTTTAATTCCCATCAGTACACTACTTTCATATCCGCTTTTTTCACAATGTCCCTAAAGCCCGCTTGATTCCTCATGTTTTCCCGAACTTCTCTTTTGATGTGTTTATGTATGAAAAGTGGTTTTTCTGAGGTCCCCTTTGCAAAAAACTATCACAGGTGAAACAGCTCCAACAAAAAGCTCATCCAAGTTTGGTTGAACTATCTTCCTGGTTCCTTTGCACGAGTGAAGTTTATACTTCCCGAAATTTCTCATAATTTATTCATTTTCGGGAAATACATAAAAACTCCAACAAAAAGCTCCAAGTTTGGTTGAACTATCTTCCTGGTTCCTTTGCACGAGTGAAGTTTATACTTCCCGAAATTTCTCATAATTTATTCATTTTCGGGAAATACATAAAAAACGCGTTCCACTTATTCTGACAGAGAAAAAGCTTTCATAAAAAACGAGCCCTCTTCCACTAGATAACTCCTTTTTATGATGGTACAGCACACAGCACATTTACATCAACGCCCCTGATCCAGAGAATTCCGCATATTGATGTGAAGTGAGCGATTTGAAAAAAACACATCGGCTTTTGAATGTCGGCCAAGTGTGAACGGAAAACGTGTGGGATAATGTAATGGAAGGGAAATGAGTTTTGATGAGAGGAAAACTCGCCTACCCAAGGACTTCTTAAGGTCCATGTGAATTGCTCCTTGATTACAAGATGATACGCATCATTCTGTCCAAGAATTTGAGCTGGCATAGAAAATGGGGAAAAGTTTAAGGAGGGGAATTCCTGGAAAGAAAAATACATTGAAAATATGTATGCGTCAATGGTAATGCTGGTGTTGGCAAAAGGGGAAAATTTGGATCGAAGTTGATTCTCGCGCGCTTCTTAGTTCTCAATGACTGAAACGACGAGTCATATGGTTTTCCCGTCCGCCCTGATTCTAACTTGCTCAGCATATCAGCATCTAGTCGAAAGGAAAAGCAAGCCAAGAAAGAAAGCAAACCACTGTTAAGCACAGCGCGCATACTCGTGGCGATTGTTCAGTGGGAAATTTTGAAAAGGGAAGTTTGCTCTTTCTATGCCCAGCTTTGCCTAGGTTTTTCCCACTACCGAAAAGATGCTTGCAAACCTTGCCTCCTTTCTCATTTCAATGGAAAGCGCGAGGAGAAATTGGATACAGGACGCTACATTATATCCCATCTAAGACTTCACAAAGCGGAATCAGAATAATAGGAAGTAATTTCGTCATTTTTGGGCGAATATCTTCCCCTACTTTGAAGTATTTCTCGCAGTTTTCTTTGAAGGAAGAAATTGAGATTTCCAAGCTCGTGCCTTTTGTTGTTGTTTTTGTTTGCTGCACGCGAGGAAAATTACATCTCGCCTTTTTAGTAACGAAAGCAAACAGTTTCTGCTTCGCATCTCGCCCAATTTACATTTTCATGGAGGATCGAGGAAAACAAGAGACAATCAGGAATGCGTGAAGAAGAGATATGAGCCCCGAGTGAAAAAGTGAAGCACTCCTATCATTTTATTGCAAAGTTTTATTATGCAAATGAGATTCGAGATCCGTATCTCTGATTCATCAAGCGCCATTTACAATTTTAAGAACTTATATAGATTCAGGAAATGTAGAAAACAGGATAGGACCGAGATTCTTCCTCCAGTCCAGAAAATTCATATCAACTCCATTAGCGCAGAAGGAAGTTCCTAGTTTTCCATTGATGATGGGATGGGGTTGTTAGTAGGACCAAGGTCTTCCTTCATCATCCCATTTCCCGAGTTCTCTCAGGAAAGGAGCAATCTCAATCAAAATATCTTGTTTACCACCAGGGAAAATAAGTTTTTTCTTATTTTGATGCAAAATTCTCGAAATTATGGGAAGTCCTACCATTAAATATTATTATGCTAATTCCTGGAGGACAAGGCGCAACTTCAGATTTTCCTTCTGATCTAAAGGAATGGCAAAACAACATTTGTCTTATTCGTTCCACTTCCAGCAAACAAATCTTAATTTTAATGTGAATGTTGACATGCAAAAAAAAAGTTTTCTGTAGCAGGACCGAGACATCTCCGTAATAAATACTACGTGATGTCTCCAGTGGGAGCTGAGAGTATGTGAAAAAGTTGGAAAAATGTAATTTGTCAGCCCTCAGCCTAGCGGATGGAAAGGACGAAGTTTTCCCTCCAAAAAAGCATTAATTAGCTTACATTTTCAAGCCAATTTGTGGTCTGGCGGTGGAGTGGCATTGTGAGGGAACTAAACAATGCGTAGATGGAAGATGAAAGTTTGTGGGGATCACCGATTTCTCTTGTGAGCCATGGCTATGCCGACTTTCTCGAGGGAAGAAGGAAGCTCTAATTGCATTACGTCGTCTTTTTGCCTCTCCCACGAAAATTTCTGCCGGGGAGAGGGAGAAACATTCGGTTATTCGAACAAGTCTCCCCTTCCCGCATTCTGGTTTGGAATGCGAAAGCGTTGAAGGCTTTTGAAGCGGTAAGGAAACAAAGTTAGAAGGGAATCAAATAGCTTATGTAATCATAATCATCGATCTTTGCTCTTGTAACGTATTTTTATGAGCTATTTAAACACGAGCACGTTTTTTGCAATTTAATTAGGGAAATAGATCTTTTAAAGTAGAGTCAGTTTTAATTCTCAGGAAGCGGTGGCTCCTTCGAAAAAATACTTCTAGGAACAAAGCCATTTTCAAAATATCTATCCACGATTTCGAACTTTATGTACTTAAATATGATACTTGTAAGAAAGATTCCCATAAATTGCAAACTTTTTTCTCTCATAACAGAGCTACGTCGTTTGAAAACGAATTTCCGAAATGGATATGATAAGATGGCGGACTTTCCATCAATCCTTAATGCATTGCTCTCATTCATTACCCGCAAAAAAGCTAAAACTGAAACTCAATTTACCGATTTCCTTAATACACTTCAGACTCTTGCGAAATAGGACTGTGGAGAGAAGGAAGTATTTTGGACATGGAGAAATAAGACGTAATTTATGCAATACTTTTCCTGAAAGGAAAGTTTGTTCTAGCACCATACTTTGGTTCATCTCTCTTTTCGAAAGTACTCGTTACTCTACTGGGTTTCTTTATTACGGTCCGTATTCCTATTTTGAAATTATACTTTCGATTTATGTTTTATTCCATCGCTCCTTCGAGTATTTAATTTCTTTCTAAAACCCCACCAGCAAAGTAAAGACCTGAGAGTAGTCCCAATATCCCACGTTTTTCATTCATTTTCAGCCTTAGCGGGGTCAGAGGAGGAAAACCCGTTCATGCATAAAACTTTACAAAATCGTTTGAAACCTAAGACCTATATGTATAAATGACTCTAGGTAGCAATGTAGCAAAGTCCCTACAAATTGGTCGACTTACAGTTTTATTACTTTATTTAGCATTTTCAAATCATCATCGTTAGGTACTTAATAAATTGTATTAGATTTATTCTATTGAGTACTTGAGTTACAGCCTTGCGGTGGCGGCTTGCTTAACCCGTGTAAACGCATCCCGGTACAGTACCCAATCCTTTGGCAACCGTAGCATACCCCATGCAGGTGTCAATCCAGGCATACGCTCCTCCTGTGATTTGAATAGTGTGCGAATCAAAATCTCCCACGTAATAGAACCTCCGCCAATCTTTGCTTTCCTCAACTGCATCTCTCAACTCCACGGCACTCATTGGAAAAAAACTTTTCGTGTCAGAAACCCTAAGGTATACACCATATAGCAGCTGTAAAACCCTTGTAGAAGTCACAGGTTATCTGTAGAGTTGCCCTTTCGCAAGGACCCACAGTTAAATTCCCTAGAGTTGATGTTATTACGGCACCCCAGGACGTTTGTAGTGGTGTAGATAGGGAAGCTTCGCACTTGCCTTTTCTAGATCTTCGTCGGAATGCGTCGAAAAAAACCTCGCGTATGTTTCTTCTAAAACTTTCCGTCCCAGGAATACTGACAGAATCCAAATTGATAGTGAAAGCTGGCGTATCAACTACGTGTATATTAATCTTTCTCTCCAGGAGAGAGAGGCTGCGTGGCCAGCTAACCGTCCCATTTGCCCACAATAAGATTTTGTCATTATCATAGGGAATTGTAATCGTATTTGTTGGGTTGGGATTCTCCCCACGTTGGTCATCCACAAGTCTTTTAGTGGGACGGCGATAAGTTTGTAGGAAAGCATCTGTTATGTTCGTCACTACACGGATTTCGTAGATCGTTACCGACTCGATGCAGTCTGACCGATCCGCGCATACAGCATTACTGAGGAATCAGAAAATGTTGGACTTTAATCGTAAGAAATCTACATCGACTTGATTATGGCAACACAACCAGGTTCATCTGCCAGGATACAACGGTGCTCAATATCCTAATTACTTCATCGGACTTACGGGTCAATATCGTAGTCAACTGAGATGCCGGAGACAATCAAGGAATTGCAAGTTCTGAGACACTGCGACAATTCAGATAAGCTTGCGGCTTGGGGAACTAGTTCCGTCAGATTTACTAAAACAAATGGAGTCGTTCAGAGAGTTTCAAACCAATTGTCAATATTCCATATTGAATATGGAAGCGGCTGCTATAAGCTTACATGATGGATCATTTCGTAGTCGGAGATACTTCCACATACAGAATTCCTCGCACCATATTGAGGTAGACCTTCTATTAAATTCCTCCGGGTGAGAACGACAGCCTTGATCTATGCAGATATAACTTTTCACTCAGATTGAACAGAATTAACTGTGGATAAATGAATGCCAATTTTAACCCTCATCTATGAGCGTCGCAGCTTACCCCTCAGGGGACTCCATTGTCTCAAGAACCAGTCGTGACAGCCAACAATACATAGTTGTGCTTCGACAGGATCTACTTTTTGTCGGCAGCAGGTGACGCAGTCGCAGTAGATGAATGAGGAGAGGTAACCCTCCAAGCAATACGGGGATATGGGTGGATCTTTGCAGTACACTAGGCAGTGATCAAAATCTGGAAGGTGAACAAATTCAAAATTTCCATCTAAGATTCATGTGAATTTGAGCTCAGATTGTTCAAATTATAAATTACATATAGTTCGTAGCTCATACTACTCAGCTCGGGCAACTTAAATTCATTGCCCATCAATTTTCTCAGCGTTTCGTGGGGTTTGTATGCATTCCCATTACATAGACTCCAGCATAAACTGAGTTTCGTCTTTATTTCATCTTTCAAAGGAAGAAGTCCATCTTTACTTATTTCTTGTCTTAATATTGAACCGGTTAAATATTACTACGAGCAAACTACTTATTTGTAATGCATTTACCTTCAACGCCTGGTTGTGTAAGATCTAAATTACTAACGTGAGCTTCACAGCTGTCGCAGCACATTTGTTCACATTGTTTGGCCCCGTCTATGGTGTATGGCCGAGGGTCACAGATACCAGCTGTGGAACAATGGAACAATTTTCTCCAAAACGTGGAAGAAAATTCGTGAAAATCTGTAGAGAATTCATTAAATAAGATGCTTACCTACCAAGAGAACCGAAAGGTGTGCTTAGGATAAAAAACGCCGTGAAAGCTGCGGTTGTGGGCAAGACCATGACGGGATGTATTGTATGACTTACGATTATTACAAAAAGATAAATTACTGCGATTTTGCAACCAATTTATATCATCCTAGTATCACATGGTATGAACATGAACGAGAATGATTCTGAAATTCTAAATAATACAAAATAAACAATTACTCACTCCACATAATCGTTTCAAAAATGATGATTAAGTCAGAGTTGAAAGACCGACAAAATGTTGCATGGGGATTATGTATTTGTTTACTGTAAGGGTTGAAGATTCTGATAGCACCTTCATCCCGACGCGCTTGCCTGGTCATGGCTGCGCTACACAGATAAGATCATCAACACTAAACAATTTCTATTTGGTAGATCAGAGAGTGGGACCGGAAGATTTTAAATGAATGGTAAGCTGAAAGTAACTCTGGGCTGACTCCGAGTGGAATTCGATTAATTAAATCGCATCCAGTCAGTGTATCCCAGTAATGATATGAAAATAGTAGTTCTACTTCTGAAAGTCTTTCAGTCTCCGTGACGTTGATGTATACGCACAATCTCATTTGTTCGCGGCCCAGCATCAGCATCCAAGCCAAGGAGTAAAGTGGTTCCATGTCCGGGAAAGTGTTTCTTCCTCTCGTGATCATGTCGCAAAAAAAACAATTTATGCATTCAACTCGCCCAACATTCTCATTCGCAATGTTGGTTTCGAGGGAAAGTATTAATTATTACATCCATTTACGAGGGAGCGGTTCAATTTCCAAAGTCCATTAGAGGAAAATACTTCTCACTGGCAGTGGCGGTGGCAGAAGTGGTGGAGACCACGCACCACACCATGGTGGTAAACAACGTGAGGAAGTAAAACTATTTGGTTTTGGTTGGAGCAATATAAAATAACATCATGAGGGCAATAAAAACGTTGAAAATGAAACAAAAGTTTTATGGTCGGCCCTAAAAGCTTTTCATGAATCACTCACCCACTTCCTCATGAACAGTGGGACAGGAGACTGGACGGGAGGAGAAGCGAGAAGGCTGGGGGAGAAGCTGCTCTTGTTACCTTATACCTCCTCAGATACGAGTAAATCTTCCCTTTCCATTTAAATCGGAAAGTACTTCTTACATTTATATATGTAATTTGTTCATCAATTGAATCACGACATTTGTTTCTCTCGATTCGATTGACTGGGTTTCGATCCATTGCATTATTT
>JAHZNH010000919.1:0-11777 GCA_027744355.1 Tyrannoseira gladiata
AAGAAAATTATCCATTACATTACCATCATCTTGCCTCCGAGGGTTCAAGTATTTACTTGTAAAATAATTTCATTTAGTTTTCAGTTCCGACAGGAAATTTTGAAGAGTTTAAGTAATGTCAAATGCCCCGAAGAAACAACCCCGCTTGTTCATAAATTCCTCCGGAAGTCATTACGACAAAGGTCATCATTATGCCTTTCCGTGACTAGCAATTAATTTGTGAATTCCTCAGAAGTATATGACATTTGACCAACCAAGTTATCTTATGGAGAGGTCAAAACATCATGGAAATATTTATGTGGGTCTAAGATGGTAAATACATAATGTAATGGATGAAATTGGGACTTTTGTCTCATTAAAATTACTTGAATGGACAAAAACCCTTGCGGCGAACGGAAGTAATTTTTTTCGGGTAATTTTACTTGCACAGAGCAGCCCACGCATTTTTTTCAATTAAGAAATACGACTTTTAATGTGAAATCCATCAGAAGGACTGATGATGAGTAGGAGAAAGCATCCCACCAATAATAAAATACTTACGTCAGTCCGCAATTTAAATTTTTGCTAACGTAAGATGATTTCATGCACTCTGTGGGTAGAGTAGGGGCGATTTTTCGGTCCATGGATGCTATAATCTATCACCAGCAGAATTCGAATGTCAACATCAACACCCAACCACCATCGACTTCCTTATTTTCTCAACACCGACTTACCGAGAGATAATAGGAATGAGCCACAATTCCGTGAAAGATTCAGTAGGCGGGCACATTTCCACCACACACGACTAACATCTTGCGTAGATCTATCTATAATGCATTACGACTTTCGACCCTATCGCGTCAAATGGAACATCAAGTAAATTAATGTGTAAACAATGAAAGACTCGTATCATTTTCGCATGTAAATTTTCCAAAAGGGAAGGGAAAAGTCGCTTACTAGGGGAGAATCTATCTATTGTACCACAACTTTCACGAGAATTAAAGGGATCGCTTCACTAGTTCAATTTATTCAATGATAGTTATACCCTCAATAAGAAACGTATTTACATACATATCTTCATATCTACATGATCCATCTTGATGAATGGGAATAAAAATGCAAAGAAGCTGCATGATGGCGATGATGTCGATGATGAACTGTTTTTTATAGATTCTGGGTTAGTTGTCGTCATCATTCATTACTCCGCCCTCGCGGGGGAAAATAGGACATGAAAATAGTAATATGGGATTTGTTACGTATTAGTACTAAATTATTATAAACAAGGCAAAATGGTAGATTTTCCCTTGAGAAACATGCCAGAATCCCAGCCTCGCCTCCTAGTTTCTGGACAGAATGTAAACAAGGCTGGAAAGACAAAGCCTTGTCTGATTCTTCCCGGGTCATAGAAATGGACGCTGTGGTTTGATATGCCACTAGTTATGCCACATGCTGACCGCAATACTTATATGCCCTATTAGCTAACTACTAGTTGCCATCTGCCGTGGGTGTAAGATTTTCAGACTTTAGGGGAACTCGATAATGTTTTTCATCTTTAGTTACCAGCTTCAGTTCTATGATGAATCCTAAACTTTCACCAGGGAAAGCAAATTCCGTGTAACTGAAACACTCCTAATGCTTCCTCCATCTCAAGAAAATTTGGAGTGGGGGTTTTGATTGCGGGGAATGAATCCTAAACTTTCACCAGGGAAAGCAAATTCCGTGTAACTGAAACACTCCTAATGCTTCCTCCATCTCAAGAAAATTTGGAGTGGGGGTTTTGATTGTGGGGGAATGGATTATGTAGTGGTGGAAGTATAGTGGTACTATTTACCAAAATCACATCACAATGGCTCAACTTCTTGTTTTGTTAAGTTTCAGTTACATAAGAAGCCAAATATATAGGACTCGAGTTTCTACAACTAAAGAATAAGTACAAAGCCTATATCAGGAAAATGGGAATCACAAAATCCCCAAAAGATTCATGCGGATTGGATAGGTAGGTAGCTTTCCTGGGAGAAAACGACAACTGCGGGTGAAGTGAAATGCTAGATGGGGTGGGGTGGAGGGAGTGGGAGAGTGGAACTAATGAATTTGACAATAGAAATAGAAACACTTCTTGCCACTGGATCGGATCTCCATTCCAGCAATCGTATCATCTTGGAGCAGTAAGGAAGCAATGTGAAGCCAAAAATATGCCGAATGAGTGAGCAAGTATTTACTACTTATCTACCTACGCGTGGTGCAGCCCCCTAGCCGATCAAAAGAAAGGTGGCGAAAGCGATGGAATTTTCACCTTTTGATTCCGATCTTCTTCCCCCGCGAATTCGGAACATTTTGCGCCCATTGCTCCAGAATGAGGAGGAAGGCAGTGACGCATGAACAATTTTTTGTCAAACAAAATAAGAATTGTAGGGATATGCAGTGGATGTGTGTGGTAGTCTGCACTCATGTATGTATTTAGTTAATGCTAATGGTGTTCAGTCATGAAGCTAAAATGTGGGTTGGGGATAGAAAGATACGAGGCTGTTGAATTGAATTACAAGGGATTGTTTGCACAAAACATTATTTGTTACTCTTCTGTCAATATATGGATCAACTTACTCCCTACCACACGAGGGAGATTTTTCCGTTGCCTCCCAGTCCCAAGTTTTGTTCTTGTATCAGATTTTGGTCTCCAGAATTTCGCGGTTTTTGGCTCGGCGGACGATATTGGTCGGGGATGGAAATCTGCTGATGTCGTTAAAGGTCCATATCAGATATGATTTTGTAATATAAGAAAGTACTTTATGAAGTTTGAGTGGGCTCGTACTCAGATATGATTCTGACTTTGGTGTGGAAATAAGTATAAAGTGCACAACTGTGTCCCTAGTCTAATGTTTCACGTGTGGTTTTATCACGTGGGAAAATTTTTCCTCTTGATTTTCGGCAAACAAACAGAAAGTTAATTTAGAAAGGTGGGAAAATCATATTGTATCTGTTCGCTTTTGCAGTTTCTAATTATTACTTTCAGTTTACTTTGGGTTAATTTGTTTGCCATAATCATCACGAGTAAAATGCGGTAGGAGTAGTAAAGAGTTCAAGTCTCGTCTTTGTGGGGATGAAGTGGATTGCGTTGGCAGACGAGTTTTAAGAGAGTGTTGTAAAACCATGGCCAAACCAATCATATATGGAGCTGGAGGAGGAATAGAAAATGAAGGGTGCATTTAACGGCAATTACTGTCCGCCCACGCTGTTAAGTTACAAGTCTATATTTAGCTCCGTTTCCAACAAAGTACAAAACTTTATGTAAAAATAATTTGTTTAGACACGCCATGCAAAGCTATGAAGCTTAGTGGGAATTTTTCTGGTCTGATGGCACGAAGTTTACGTCGAAAAGGAAAATGTACATGCTTTTACAAGTGAACTTTCCCGAGAGTACTTTTTTCCTGGACTTTATTGGTTCATACTTGTTAGTTCCCTTTGTTCAGTTTTGATCTGGTAGCATCTCATCTGAGCGTGGCAGACATGACAGGGGACATAGTGTTATCAGATTACCCCACACCACGTGTGCATGACCCTAGGGCCTAGGGCTTCATGGAAATGGCTTGACTTGGACTGGTAATGTGATCGGAAAATCGAGAGGACTGAAATGGGGTTAAATGTTTGTTATCGCTGGAGTTAACCCACGCATCCCCATATTTACAAACAATTCGATGATTGCAAGCGCCCGTTTCCACTGGAGTAGTTGGGACTGAATGTCGCGTCGAGAAAGCACACAAAAATGTGCGTTTATTTTCAATATCAGATTCAGCTCTTGAATTTGGTCTGGCAAATTAATGAAGGCCACAATTAAATAATGATAATGAAATTAGAATGTTTATTTTCACCCCGACCCGGGCCCTATCGAAATGTTGGGGAAAATCATATTAAAAACAACATGAATACTTAGTTTGACATGCAAAAGTGTTTCCGATTTATTTAAGTACGCAAAAGTGGATTTCAGGGGTTAACCATGATATTTAACAGATGCATGCATGTAGGCCCCTAATTTGAAATCAGACTTTCGAGTTGCAAAGGTCAGAAGTCACTAGAACAAAATAAAAGAGTAAATAGCAGCGATATCGTCAAATTTCTGCTTACTCAAAGCTTTAGGTAATATGCTTCACTGACAAATTTTTTGATGAGGTTTGATGCGAAAACTAACCCATAAATATTTGTTTAGGGAAAGGCAAAAAATGCGTCAGTAAAACAATAGCTTCATACATTTTTGAGGAGTTTCTCCGTTGGTTAGGTTTAAAATTAGTCCATTTCTGCAAAGTTGGTAAACTAGAGGGAACCTACACGTGAGCTCGATTTGTTCCCAACTGACTACTTTCCAAGAACTTTACACTCATACGAATTATTGATATTTAGTAGTACTGACTGACTGTAATAAAATATCTAACTGCGTGGGACACCCTGTAAAAGATGAACCCAGTAATCTCTTTTGACAGCCACGGATTCATGATCCATGAATACTGTAACACTGGCCACTGGTGAGTCAATAACGTTGAGTTTGAGGACGTATTTACGTATCTATAGCTGAAATGCTGGGGCTGTCCAAATGATTATGATCAATTGTTTTGTAGGCGGAATCAAAATGACAAGTGAAAGTGACAAAGGTTGAGCCATAGGACACTTTGCCAAAATATGTAGATAGCAGCAACATCCACCGAATGATCCTCTCACGGTACATTCATCAGAATTCTGGTTTTTTCCAGATCATAATCATCATTTTTCACAGTATATTTGTTTCTTTTAGCTTTTAGCCCGTTAAGGTCCATAGCTTCAAAAGTTCATGTGTTTGTGATAACTCTTATATTGTCTTATGATCATTTAAACCTATATCATTTTTTAATATGCTGCATTTCTGCGCTAGACTGAACTGATCCAAAAGAATAAACTTGCTAAAAGAGGATTTGTAATATGACAAATTCATGAATACATACTTAAGTAATTAAGGACAGTGGACAACGTACCATACCATGAGTTATCTTGCTATTTTCATTCACTGAAAAGGACTCAAGTAGTCAAGTAGTCTTATGAATCCTGACGAATTTTGAAATTTTAAAAGTGTTTGCCATTCTAATGTTTCTCAAACATGCAGTTATAGACCGAGTTTAATGGACTAATCTGACGCAATACTTTATGACGATATTAGAGTACCATACAATCTTTTTTTTCAAATACGTAAACTAAGCCCTCCAAATAAACCTTAAGTTGGATCCTTTAGAAAAAGGGCGTGGTTGCGCCATTTTCCTCTCGATAAAAAATTCCCTTTGAAGAAAATGAAGCTTTTAGCAGCTAATAAGTTTATAATTTTTTTCGGTTGGAATTACTTTAATCAAAATAACTAAGTTAAAGCACGTCAAATATTTCACAAATATCTTCCTGGCTGGATTTCGATCCTCTCTGAAACTCAAAGGCCCATACATTATATGTATCCCCTTCGCAAGTTCTTGATCAACGAGGCAACAAGGCTTCAGCACGACATTGAAAGTTGTTTAGCTCAAACGGAATCCTCCACATTGGGGAGGACTCTTTCCCCCAAGGGAGAAATCAGAATGGGGGAGAGAGCGATGGAAAGTTTGAATGCACATTTCAAAACACGTAATTGAATTAGCTCGCTCTCCTCCAGAAGCTTTTAATCTTATTAATGTTCGTAGAAACACCTACGCATTCTGGAAGCGCCATTGCATCACAATATTTTTTCCCAGGAACTGAATACCTCATCCTACCCACCACCACTACACTACAAAGTTTTGAATTGATAAATTGGTGCGAGTTCTGGAAGGACCGTGCAAATTCACTCCAATCTCTTCCATTCTATGCGCTCTGGAATAGAGCCAGCCTCCGGGATTTTCTTTATGAGCGGAGCACTCATTTCAATTTTCTGAGGTTTGACGTGAATCGAGTCAACCATCTCACGTAACAATCTCAATCTCTGACGAATTCAATTTGCCACAGAAGAAAAAATCTGTCACTTTGCCATCACTCTACTTTGTCTACCACCACAACACCACCATCATATCATCATCATCATCATCATCCTATTTAGGATGAAATGGGAATGGATGGATGATTTAACAACCTGAAAATGGTGGGTAATGAAATGAAATAAGCTACTCAAGCTCTAAATGCTCCAATCTGCATCTGAAAGTCAGTTTACCTTCCCCCTGAGAAAAAAAGGGAAGTATTTTATTGCTCCATTTTCCTCCATCCCAGCCATATACACATCTTACCAAACCCAGTGATGTGATGGCTGATGCCAGGCTCTGATTTTGATTTTTTACGGCCTCCACTACTACCTCCATACGTATATGCGACTCCAGAAATCTATTACCCCAGTCTGTGTGGAAGGAATAAAGAATTGCGGTTTTGTGTTCGGTGGCTCGTACTCCCCATCATTCATAAATAAGCGATGATATAAGTAAAAAAGGTGTTGGGCAAATAGAGACCGTCTGTCTCCCTCCTCCACATCTCATGAAGATTTATGATGGTGAGGAGGTGGAGGTAGCAAGATATTTTTTGAGCTGTGGAAGAAAGTGTAATTGTTTTATCATGCGATTCTGCTCTCCTCGAGAAAAAAATAATCTGGCGAAAAAAAGAAGAGGCGAAGTCATTCAGTCAGTTCGTTATCTCCTCCGTTGAGAGAACTCATTTCGGTGGTTAGTCGTCAGCATTATTTTTTTGATTAAGCGATTAAATGAAAATGCTCTCATTCCCCAGGAGGAGTAGATTGGAGACAACAAAGAGTACTAATGTAATGATATGTATGTTTAACCTAATGAAAATCCTGTTTTTCTGGAGGGGCTATGCTTCGACTACATAAAACCCAATTAAATCCCCGCGCCACAATCAAATTCCTTTTCCGTCCGCGGAGACAATAAAAAATAGCTGGGGAAAACAATGCTCCCTCAAGAGGAAATTTGCATTTAAACGGGAAAACTTTTCTGGACAAGGCTTCTTCATGCTGAGCTCCTTGTGAAGCTGTAAATCTCCGGAGAGCGAAGTGAGACGGGGGAAACAAAGACGAGAAGGAGAGAAAAGAACTCGGGATGCTTACACTGTGCGTAGGAATGAGTGATATGATGAGATTATGAGATGGAGACGAAATGATGATGATGCTTTTGAACAAATTGCCTCACTTTTTTACTACCCGTACACAAAGGAAATGGATGAACTTTCAAGGAAGTGTTTAAAAAACTCTGCTCGTGTAAGTACTTAAGTGTGTACGTGGGCGTGGACTTTAAGGTCGTGTTGAAATTTCAATGTGAAATGTTAAATCGGGAGGAACCCGTACACAAAGGAAATGGATGAACTTTCAAGGAAGTGTTTAAAAAAACTCTGCTCGTGTAAGTACTTAAGTGTGTACGTGGGCGTGGACTTTAAGGTCGTGTTGAAATTTCAATGTGAAATATTAAATCGGGAGGTGATGGTTCAGATTCTCAGCCTATGAGTTTTTTCTATGCCCACTCTCATTGCCGACATAATCGTAATTGTATGAATGAAGAAAGTACTATTTAGTTGATGATTTACATGGAAGAAATTAGCTCAGGAAATCTTTTAAAACAACTTCTGAGTATCTCAAAAGGTTAATGTTAGAACATGAACCAATTAACTTAAATTGGTAAGTACTTTTTACGGAAATGGCTGATGGACAGATTCATAGCCTTTCATACTTAGGTAAATTCAGTCTTCTTAATAAGTCAGTAGCTCGTCGACTCGTAGGTGGAAAGCGTTTGGTGGTGGGAAATCTTCCCGAGTTGACCTGGCGCTTCTTCGAACCACCACATCAATAGAAATCCGACTTGAAAGGAAGGTTACTAGAAACTCGTATTGGTTCAGGTTGAAGTTCACCGGTGTGTGAACTGCGAATTTAACGCGTGCGGTGTAGTATTATATTTTCCTGTAATTAAGTATTGAATGACCTTTAGCCTTTAAATACCAAACCAATGCGCCCTCACTACAAAGGCATCACAGGAACCATGGCTCTTATGCTTTCATTGATGGTAGATACATATATAATATGCTCTGAAGTTCAATGAAAAGCCCAGTTTCAGAGCCAGAGCCTGCCCGCACAATCCAGGAAAAATGTCTTTAGCGTAATGTCACGTTTCACATGGAAATTAGATATTAACGGTAGGTTTGACTCGGTCTGGTCTGGGCGAATGTAATCGTTAGGGAAGGAACCATTCTGATGTAATTGATCTCGGAAAAGTACCAACGGCGTTTTCAAGGCATTGCGACATCGACCACCGCTACTACAGTAGTGCTGCTGGAATCCCAAACCGTGATATTGGAGCACATAATAAAACGAAAATGAATATGCTATGGTTTACTTCCGCCTGTAAAACTACTTGTTTTCCTTCTTTGTGTCACTAGATTGTGACTTTTTTCGCGGTGGACTATGGCTTCCTTCTCCGAAACGGTTTTGAAACGAACTATTATTAGCATCTAAATAATACCATACAGTTATACCAAGGGAAGCAAAAATAATAATTCTGAATACTGACGACGAGGACTGCATTTTAGGGAAGAAGGGCTAGGTACTGGTTTTTCATGGGGCATGAAATGACGTATTTATTACAATATCTTTAAATTCCAATAAGGCAAGGTAAATGTAGTCACATGATCGATTCATCTGCGCACGGTTGTTGCCCTGCTTTTAGTGAGACTCATTTCATTTCACATTATTTTCCGCAAGGGTAAAGTATTTTGGTGTCATGTTTAATGCGATGATGTTTCAATTTCCCCCAAATCCAGTTTCCGAGAGTGCAGCAACCGGAGGCAGGCAGAGAGTGCGAGAGGAGACGTTAGGAGGAAGCAGGATAGTAAAGCGAGTTGGATCCTCCTCACTCTCCGAATTTGCAGCCATTCCCATGACGTCATCATCATCTGTTGAATCTTCGATTCCAGAGTGGACCTCAAACCTAAAGTCTCACGCTCCACCAAGCAAAATGGTTCAGCAGGAGGGGGAAGATGATGACGCGGAGGATGATGGCGGTGATGAGAACAACAACGAGGTTTGGGAAGAGGCTCCCCTTCCACTGGTTGGAGTCGGTGGGCTTCACTTCAAATACGCGGATGAGCCTAGCGACTCCCGGATCGTGCAGCAACCTCTGTTCTACAGGGACCGTGTGGTTCTCTCTCAACCACCGGAAGTAGAAGAGAATCCTCCCCGCATGTGGGTGGAAGCAGCTCCTGGAAAACGGCTTAGTTTTGTTCCCAAAGGTCGTCGGACTACTCGCATGCAAACCTTGCCACTTTATAACAGTCCCTCCTCCCTTGCCGCGTGGTCACTGGCTAAATCCAATTACCGAGTTCCCGCTGAGGGTTTCATCAGAGGTGAGACAGAGCCTGGAAGTAGTGGTAGTACCTACTACCTACCGCACTTGAGAATATTCTTTTTGTAAACTTCATTTGTCATGTTATTCTGGTGTCATTTTGTCACGCTCAATTTTCTCTTTTCTCCACAGCAAACGGATTTGACAAGCGGAGTCCAAGGTGCATTGCGAAATGTATGCAGCAGGGAATGGTTCATCCGCTCCAGTGCCACTCGCTCTGCTAAAAGTAAAATATGAAGGAAGGAAGTGGCTTGCATTCTTTTCTCTTCATTTCCCGCCACTCTCTGCATAAAAAACACAAATGCAAGGGAATTTCTCAAATTGTTTCTTCAAGGCAGACCTTTTTCAATTCTTTTGGTCCTCTAAGGCCGCAATACTTATTTTTTTACGTTCAGTGATGATTTTCCTCGAAGTCGGGGACGAGACTACTCATGCGGGACGGAAGCTTTACTTACGAATGCGACGTGATGAAAGCATCAATCTGGAGATTATACTAGTATTTAGGTGTAGCTGAATATATAGTTTGGATTTCAGCTACTGCCATTATATTATAGCTTTAAAATCTTGCTTGATTTTATGTATTTGAACTAAAAGAAAAACTATTGATCTGTATTGAAAGCATAAAACTTAATTTTACTTTCCCCGCATTAGTATGCTCCAATAGTGTAATATTGAAGTGCGGGTTACTCACTCAAATGCTATACTTATAAACGTAATGGCGGCGATTTCATCTAGTTGATTTAAATAACCGTGTCTGATTATTCCCAACAAAGTTAATTTTCCTGATAAATACATACTTTGGGTAAAATATGTATGTGAAAATATAGTAGAAGGTAGCAGTATTAAACATAACTAATATTTACTTTACTACCGATAATGGTTCTTACAAGAAAATCTATGCGCGGATACTTATAGTTTCAATCCTTAATGCTTAAATGATTGATCTAAAATTTATTATTGGGAAACGGAAGCGAGGAGAAAGCACCCTTATGACTCTGAGGCATGTACCGAATCAAATGGTAAATGGGGCTACTTGAGACTGCTTCTTCTTCTGCGATAGAGCCTATAGAGCCCGTTCCAACAAGCAAACCTAATTTCTTTCTCGACATCGGAGCTGGACGAAGCATTCAGTTGTGGAGTTTCCCATTTTAAAACTCAAATTATTGGTCAGAGAATGAGGAAATGGTAAATGCCGTAGTTTACTGCCCTATAATGTCCCGATTTGTTTACTTGTCTTCATGAAGAATATCCTTTTTCTCTTTTGTCGCTTACTTGTCTATAAAATCTATTTATAAATTGCCCGTGAATTAATTCTTGGTGAAATTAATCTCTCTCCGTGTCTTTGTGATACATCAAGCCATACATACATGAAATCCGATGACGGAAAAGAATATTGTATTGTGTGTGGTGGTGTATTAAGTATATACATAAGTAGGTTAAAAGTTAATTACTAATAAGTAAGTCTTGATCAAGTATGGCGATTAAAACTTTTAAATGGTTGAAAACTTGGAATGCATGTGTGATGTTTTGACGTGATACTGAATATTTCCGTAATGATTTAATGATTAGGAGATAATTGAAGATTGATATTTAATGAAGTGTGCCAGACAGAGTTATCAAAATTGGTCGTTAGCCTTGCATACGCCATGCAAAATCATAAGTAGAATCAAGTATCTCGGTTTTCTTTATTTCCCTCCACAAGAAAAAATACTCCGGCCCTACATTACTGGGAACATTTTTTTGCTTGAATCCTGAAGAATTTGAGTTGCAGAATTTGTTGGACATAATTATATGAATTTGTTATCTCCTTCTGTAAAAAGTCGAAAGTCCATTGAAATATATAGGCTAGGTAAGTTACAATTTAAAATGAAGATAAATTACATATTTATCACTAGAATCGGAAGAAATAGTCCCAAATCTCCCATAAAAATAAATATATATATTCTGGTCCTTCAAGATCATGTAAAATTATTTAAATCAATGAAATTTTAAAAGTGATAGAAGTTCTTCTAGTGAAATATGATATGATATGATCAAAACTAAGAATAGCGTAATCAATCAAATTATTAATAACTATTCTATTTGTGTGGAAAACCCAGCCAATTTACGTGGGAGTTGAAATTTAGAGTCGTTCTATAGGCATTTTATCATTGCATTATTAAAGTGGTGCTACCTTCACTAATTATATCCTTCTTCAGAGTTCATGTGTACATTAATCTGTATCTCATTCTGACTAATTCTTCATTTAGAGAAAATTCTCAATTCTCCCGTGAATAAAATCGTTGAATGCAGTGCACTACTATTGAACTATTTACTTAATATGTTTCACATGAATTTCACACACATATTAAAAATTATTATTATTCTTAATTTTCCAAATCCAAACTATATGTTTACGATATCCTACCAATTCTTGCTTTGATCGTTTATTTG